>PVJN01028208.1:0-27417 GCA_004026805.1 Lasiurus borealis | reverse complement strand
GGGGGCCTGGCCCTGCAGGGAGGGCTGAGGGGGACGGCAGCCCAGGGGAGGGGACAGCAGAAGCCCATGCCAGAGACCCCTCACCCTCTCCGCCTCCCTGAGCAAGCAGGCAGGCAGGTATGAAGGAGAGGAAACCCCACAGGCCACACCTCCTAGAAGTGGGGCTCCATGGCCAGGCCCCGCCCTCTGCTGCCAGCTCTCTGGGTGTCTCCTGTCTTCCTCTCTCTCCTCCCCACGTGGCTTTGTCTACGAGAGCCACCAGCTCCCGTGATGTCTGGCCTGAAGGGCAGCCAGACGATGGAGCCCTGGCCCCATCAGCTGTGGCCGGGAGGGCACCCCTCCCGTTGCCCCCCACCCCCTTCCATTGCTCCTGCCCTCGGCCCCCAGAGGGGCTCACCTTCCCTTGAAGCAGCCGCAGACCCTCCTGGTGCCTGTCCTCCCTCCGTGACACCCGTCTCTGCCTGGACAGTGGGTCACGGTGGAGTCCCTGAGACCCGCCCGCCCCAGGGAGCACCCAGCGTCACCCCAGTGATGTGATGTCAGCACCCCCTCTGTCCTTCATGCGTCAGGGGCAGTGCTCTGAGGGTGGGCATTTGGCCGGCGAGGACCCCTAGGGTCAGAGTGAGGGGCGGACAGACAGGTGGGGAGCAGAGCGGTGTCCCCGCCCCGCCCGCTCCGGTGCCTGGCGCCCGCAGGCAGTGGGGGACCTGGGCAGGGCGCCACCGGGCCCCCCGGGTGACAGGCTTTCGCGCCAGGTACATGAGCTTCGTCCAGAGCTTCCTGGAGTCGGCCGAGCGGTTCTTCATGCGGGGCTACCGGGTGCGCTACTACGTGTTCACCGACCGGCCCGCGGCCGTGCCGCCCGTGCCGCTGGGCCCCGGGCGCCTGCTCAGCGTGCTGCCCGTCCGCAAGCACGCCCGCTGGGAGGAGATCTCCACGCGCCGCATGGAGGCCATCAGCCGGCACATCGCCCGGCGGGCGCACCGCGAGGTCGACTACCTCTTCTGCGTGGACGTGGACATGACCTTCCGCAACCCCTGGGGCCCCGAGACGCTGGGCGACCTGGTGGCCGCCATCCACCCCGGCTACTTCGCCGCGCCGCGCGGGCGCTTCCCCTACGAGCGCCGGCCCGTGTCCACCGCCTTCGTGGCCGAGGGCGAGGGCGACTTCTACTACGGCGGCGCGGTCTTCGGCGGCCGCGCGGACAGGGTGTACGAGTTCACGCGCGGCTGCCACATGGCCATCCTGGCCGACAAGGCCAACGGCGTGATGGCGGCCTGGCAGGAGGAGAGCCACCTCAACCGCCGCTTCCTCTCGCACAAGCCCACCAAGGTGCTGTCCCCCGAGTACCTCTGGGACGACCGCAAGCCCCGGCCCCCCGGCCTCAAGCTCGTCCGCTTTTCCACGCTGGACAAGGACGCCCGCTGGCTGCGCAGCTGACCGCAGGGGCCGGGCTGCTGTGGGCGGGGGACCCAGCGGGGCGCCCGGCTCTCGCCCCAGGGGAGCACCCGGCTCTCGCCCCAGCGGAGCACCCGGCAGCCCCGGGGAGTGCCCAGCTCTCGCCCCAGCGGAGCACCCGGCAGCCCCGGGGAGTGCCCAGCTCTCGCCCCAGCGGAGCACCCAGCTCACTCAGTGGAGCACCTAGCAGCCCCAGCAGAGCACCCAGCAGCCCCGGGGAGCACCCGGCTCTCACCCCAGGGAGCACCCGGCAGCCCCAGGGAGCATCTAGCAGCCCCAGGAAGCACCCAGCTCTCCTCAGGGGAGCACCTGGCAGCCCCAGCAGAGCACCCAGCTCTCCTCATGGGAGCACCTGGCAGCCCCAGGGAGCACCCAGCAGCCCCAGGGAGCACCAAGTTCACTCTAGTGGAGCACCTAGCAGCCCCAGCAGAGCACCCAGCTCACCCTAGTGGAGCACCTAGCAGCCCCAGGGAATACCCAGCTCACCTCAGGGGAGCACCTAGCAGCCTCAGGGGAGGATCTAGCAGCCCCAGAAAAACACCCAGCAGCCCCAGGGAGCACCCGGCTCACCTCAGGGGAGCACCTAGCAGCCCCAGGGAGCACTAGCAGCCTCAGGGAGCACCCAGCAGCCCCAGCGAGCACACCCAGCTCACCTCAGGGAAGCACCTAGCAGCCCCAGGGAGCACCCAGCTCTCACCCGAGGGGAGCACCTAGCAGCCCCAGGGAGCACCCAGCTCACCCTAGGGGAGCACCTAGCAGCCCCAGGGAGCACCTAGCAGCCCCAGCAGAGCACCCAGCTTGCCTCAGGGGTGCACCCAGCTTGCCTCAGTGCCTCACTCCCCAAGCCTTAGCCGAGACCTGTCCTGTGTGGCCGCCTCCCCGTCAGGAAGAAAGTGACGTGGAAGGGCCTTTAAGACTGTCAAGGGCTGTGCCCCCATGAGAACGCACACCCCGAATGCCCCTAAGCGCGGGGGAGGGAGGGCGGCCAGTGGTGAAGAGGGCAGGGCCCAGGGGCTCCCCGCAGACGCGCCTCCGCCTGCGCTCCCACCCGCCCCCTTTGCTGCCCGCTGCCCGTGGAGGTCACCGGTCACTGCTGGCTGTGAAGGGCATCCGGTCCCCTTTTCTCCAGCTCAGGGCTCCCAGTCCCCACTCAGGACCCTCTGGTTTCCAGCCCAGCTGCACCCCACTCCCCATGGCGGCCCCCCTCCCTGGCACGGGCCGCCTCTTGTGTAAGGAGGTTGGGGCAGTTTTAATAAAGGGGGCGCCAGCTGCACCCTCACCAGGCCTCCCGCCTGTGCCTCTGAGCAGCCTCTTGGCCATGCAGAGGGGCGATGGAGGGCAGGAAGGGTGCGCTCTCGCCATACCCGGGGGAGCACCCACCCTGGAGAAGCGGGGGGCCAGCCCGGAGCCCGCTCCTGCACCACATGGTCTGGCCGGTGATCGCAAGGGTCAGGCAGAGGGTGAGGAGCGAGCCTGGACCGGAGAGGCCCAGGGTGCTTCCGGCAAAGGGACAGGGTGGACCCGTGGCCTGGGTGTCCCCGTGGAGCAGCGGTTCTCAACCTGTGGGTCGCGACCCCTTTGGGGGTCGAACGACCCTTCCACGGGGGTCGCCTAAGACCATCGGAAAATGCAGGTATTGACATCACGATGCATCACAGTAGCGACATTTCATGGTTGGGGGTCACCACCCCATGAGGAGCTGTATGCAAGGGTTGCAGCCTTAGGAAGGTTGAGAACCACTGCTGTGGAGGGTCTTGCCTGCCTAAGGGAGGCGAGTCCGCAGCAGGGCCGTGTGGAAGGGGCAGGCCTTGCCCCACGGGGGGTCCCCACCCAGGCCAGTCTGACCCCAAGGCAGCGTTTGCCCTGGAGCCGGGCCCAGCCTTGTACTGGTCATTTTGTCCCCCTCACCGTGCAGCGGCCACTTAACAACTGCAGAACCACCTGGCCCGTGTGGCTCTGTGGTGGAGCGCCGACCTATGAACCAGGCAGTCACGGTTTGGTGCCTGGTCAGGGCATGTGCTGGGCCGGGGGCTGGATCCCCAGGAGGGGCGTGCAGGAGGCAGCTGGTCAGTGATTCTAGCTCATCATTGATGTTTCTGTCTGTCTCCCTCCCTTCAGCTCTGAAATCAATAAAAATATATATTAGCCAAAACCCGTTTGGCTCAGTGGATAAAGCGTCAGCCTGTGGACTCAGGGGTCCCAGGTTTGATGCCTGTCAGGAGCACATGCCTTGGTTGTGGACACATCCCGGTGTGTGTGTGTGGTGTGCAGGAAGCAGCTGGTCAGTGATTCTAGCTCATCATGGATACTTCTGTCCCTTCATTTCTGAAATCAATAAATATATATATTAAAATTGAAAAAAAAAAACTTCGCCGAAACCGGTTTGGCTCAGTGGATAGAGCGTCGGCTTGTGGACTGAAAGGTCGCGGGTTTGATTCTGGTCAGGGGCATGTACCTTGCTTGCGGGCACATCTCCACCGTGGGGCGTGCAGGAGGCAGCTGATTGATGTCTCTCTCATCGATGTTTCTGACTTTCTATCCCTCTCCCTCTCTGTAAAAAATCAATAAAATATATTAAAAAAAAAAAACAACACAAAACTTCAGAAACCCCAGTCGGATCTATCCTGGCAAGATCGGCACTTGAAGCTCAGATGTGACCTTGTCAGACAGGGGCTGGGGCTGTCTCTAGGCCCTCTCCACTCCCTGCTCACCCCACCCCCTCCTCCTTCCCTCCCAGGGAGCACCCTGGACCCTGGCCCTCAGCTGCTTTTAGGGGAAAGCCTGGCCCTTCCCTGGTTAGGTGGCAGGAGTTGGGTTCTGTCCCTGGAAGCTAAAGGCCACGGCTGGGAGGGAGACCTGGGTCAGCCCTAGTCCTCCGGGGCGTGGGCCCGGGGCCGGAGTGGGGCTGGGCTCTCCTCCCCTGCAAGGCTGGCTCAGGGCACCTCCTCTGGGGCCTTCCCTGGCCAGGGACCCCCAACAGAACCAGGCAAGTCTCCGGTGGCCAGCTTGGGGCTCAGGGATGATTCTGCCAAAACTGGTGTGGCTCAGTGGATAGAGCGTCGGCCTGTGGACTGAAAGGTCCCAGGTTCGATTCCAGTCAAGGGCATGTATCTTACATCCCCAGTGGGGGGCGTGATCGATGTCTCTCTCACTGATGTTTCTAACTCTCTATCCCTCTCCCTTCCTCTCTGCAAAAAATCAATAAAATATATTTGAAAAAAGAAAGAAAGAAAAAAAGAGGGATGATTCTGAGCCTGGCCCCGTCCCCCACCCCCGAACCCCATTCCCAGCTGGAGTTGGTCACTCAGAGCTGAGCGGTCCTAAGGTCTGGGGCCACCGCTCATCTGCAAAGTGGGTGAAAGCATGGAAGGTCCAGGGGGCTCCCCAATACCAGTAACTACCCCCAGCCCTGGCCCATCTGGAGAGGGGCTCTCTTCCTCCACGGCCCCTCAGCCCTCTTCCTCCAGCCAGCGGGGGGCAGGGACGAGATGGACCCTGCTTCTGGGGTCCTGCCAGGAAAAGAGGGGGGAGGGAAAGGGTCCAAGGGAAGGTTGAAGGGGCACAGCCTCACTTTGCTGCCTCCTCGGTGTCCCTTCCCCTGCCAGGTCCCTGGGGCCCAGCCACCCAGCCACCCACCCACCCAGCTCCCTCTGCAGGTGGCACATGGGTGTGTCCATGCGATGACCCCCGTGTCTGCAGGTCTCCCTGCCCGCACGGCCCGCCACCAGCGGCGGACTGGGCCGGGTGGGGTTTGGGGGGGAGGTCGGAGGTCTGGAGGGGCGCCGGGAGCACGCAGCGGGCGGCGAGCTCTGGGTCCAGGGAACGCGCGCCCGCGGCCGAGCCCGAGGCCCCCGGGGAGGCGGCGCGCGCACCCGAGCCCGCGCGCGGGCCCCGCCCCTCACACCTGCGGCGGGCGGGTAGGTGGGCGGGTCCTGAGCTGGCCCCGCCCACCGGCCGCGGCCCGGACCCCGGGCGGAACCCCGTGCGGCAGCGGCGGCGGGGCCGGAGCGGCGGCGGAGGCGCAGACAAGGGGAGCGGCGCTGGCGGCGGCGGCGGCGGCGGCTCCTCCTCCTCCCCGGGCGCGGCGGGGGCGCGAGGCCGCGCCATGAGCCTCGCCGCCGGGCGCCCCCCGGTGCGGCGCGCGGGCCCAGGCGAGCGGCCTCTGCGGGTGCCCGGCCCCCCCCCGGGGCGGGCGATGCGCTGCCGGGGCTGAGGATGATGGTGGACTGCCAGGTGAGTGCCACGCCCGGCTCTGCGCGGCTCTGCCCGGCCCTGCGCGGCCCTGCGCGGCTCTGCGCGGCTCTTCCCGGCCCTGCCCGGGCGGAGGGAGGCCCGCGCGTCCCCATCCGGCGGCGGGCAGGGCGCGCGGCCCCGCGTCCACGCCCCGCGCGCGCTTACGCAGTTCCGCGTCCAGCCCCTCCGGGCACAAAGGGGAAACTGAGGCCGGCAGGGAGGCGGGGGCGCGCGCGGCGGCGGTGGGCAGGGTCCAGGGGCGCAGGGACGGCGGGCCCGCCTCTCGGGCCAGCAGCAGCCTCCGTGGGGGTTTCCTGGGGACCCCTAAGATCCTGGGGGTTGGGGGGGACCCCCTGTGCACCCCTCCCTGCCTCCGGGCATCCCCACGTGGGCGCAGGCGCAGGCATGCACGGCGGCTTCGCAGGGGAGGGCGCAGGTGGCAGGGGAGGGCGCGCAGGAGGCTGCAGGCTGCCCGCGCCCATCAGGCGCCCCTGATCGCCTAGCATCGCGCCTGAGGCCCATCACCTGGGGCTGAGGATAGGTTGGGGGGGATGCTGGGGGTCCCCCAAGGTGCCCAGGACCCGCGTGGGCTGGGCCGGGCCAGGGAGAGGGCAGCATGGAGAGGACTCGCAGCCCTTCAGCCTGCACTCTGGGCTCCTGGACCTAGGAGACCCCTCCCTTCTGTGGGGTGAGGGGAGGCCTCCAGGAGAAAAGGTTTTAGCTTATTTCTCTAGAAGCTGGGGTGCACAGATGGTGGGACACCAAGAGCCCCCCCCCAGGCCCCTAGAGGAAGGAGCGTGTTGTCACTGGCTCTCCATCCGGAACCCCCTGTGCTGCTAGGAGTCCTTGGGGAATGCATCCTGCTCCCTGGAGGTCCCTCGGAGCAGCCTGGGGGGGCTGAGGGGTCCTGGGACCTGGGTAGCGGAGCAGGGCAGAGCCCTGGGGGGCCGAGCACAAGGCCATCCTTGCAGGAGGAGCCTCGGGGTCTGCATGGGGAGGTGGGTCCGGAGTCACTACCCTGGCTGGGGTGAGGGGGCCTCGGGAATGGACTGGACACCAGGCTAGTGTGTGTGTGGGGGGAGAAGGGGGCCAGCGAGGGTCCGGGAGGGGCCCCCAGACATTGCTCCTGGGGCTGGCGGTCCGGCTCCTGGGCCCGCGGTGACAGGGCGCGCAGCTGCCTTGACTACGGCCAAACAAAGGTGCGTGTTTTGTTTTCCGGGTTCCGGGCCCGGGGGCTGCAGTGCCGGGGATGGCCGCCAGGGGGCGGGCCGCGCCCACTCTGCTCCCTGGAGCCGCTGGCGCCGGGAAGGGGACACGCAGGGGTCATGCTGGGCACCTGGCCGGTGGGCGGCCTCGGACACAGCGCGCCCCTTTCGTGACTAGTGACTGGTCTCCGCGTGCACCGTGTGAGCTGCGTGGAGGCGGGAGGGAACCCCGAGATCCTCTCCTTTTTCGGTGTCTGCGCCCCCAGCGCTCACCCTGAGCCGGAGCCCGCCTGGTGCCTGGTCCCTGTCCTCCCCGGGCTCAGGCCTGCAAGGGCAGCTGGACAAAGAGGCACAGAAGCGCCGAGACCGGTGTGGCTCAGTGGACAGAGCGTCGGCTTGCGGACTGAAAGGTCCCAGGTTCGGTTCCGGTCGGTCAAGGGCATGGACCTTGCTTGCGGGCACATCTCCACTATGGGGCGTGCAGAAGGCGGCTGATCCATGTCTCTCTCTCTCATGGATGTTTCTGACTTTCTGTCTCTCTCCCTTCCTCTCTGTAAAAAAAAAAAAAAATCAATAAAAATATATTAAAAAAAAAAGCACAGAAGCAAATCCTGTGGGAGGGATTGGGCAGTATTGGGGGACAGGAAGCAGGTGCGGAGGGAGGGGGGGGCCCGTGGTGGGCCTCGCGGCCGCCAGGGTGACATTTATGCTGTGCCCCCCAAGGACGAGAGGAGCCCGCCCTGCACAGGTGGGGGACCAGTGTGTGGGTTGGGGGCACCCAAGGGGTGGAGGCTCTGAGAAGGTGTCTGTGGTCAGGGTCGGTTCGAGGAGGTGCAGTGCTGAGGGTGATGGGGCTGGGGGGTGGGAAGGGGGAGGGACCGGGAGCCGAGGTGGGCTCCATGGGGCTGCTTTAACGAAGTACCACAACCGGGGTGGCTCCAAGCAGAAGTGCCCGGCTGGTGTGGCTCCGTGGTTGAGCGTTGACCTATGAACTAGGAGGCCACGGGTTCGATTCCTGGTCAGGGCACAGGCCCGAGTTGCAAGCTCCATCCCCAGTGGGGACCGTGCAGGAGGCAGTCGATCAATGATTCTCTCTGATCACTGATGTTTCTCTCTCTCTCTTTCTCTCCCTCTCCCTTCCTCTCTGAAATCAATTGCAAAAAAAGATAAAGAAAAAACCCCCAGCTGAAGCCGATTTGGCTCAGTGGATAGAGTGTCGGCCTGTGGACTGAAGGGTCCCAGGTTTGATTCCGGTCAAGGGCAGGTACCTTGGTTGTGGGCACATCCCAGTGGGGGGTGTGCAGGAGGCGGCTGATTGATGTCTCTCTCTCATCGATGTTTCTAACTCTCTATCCCTCTCCCTTCCTCTCTGTAAAAAATCAATAAAATATATTAAAAAACAAACAAACAAACAAACCCCAGAAGTTTCTTCTCTCTCCGTTCTGGAGGCCAGAAATCCCAAACCAGGGTGTGGGCAGCACGGTGCCCCTCTGCAGGCCCCGGAGGAGGGAGCATCCTGCCCCTTCTCCCTGCCGGTGGCGGCCGGCTCCCTTAGGGCCCTGCTTCGGAGCCGCTGCTCCACACGCCGTTCTGCCCGCACACGGCCTCTGCGTCTCTGTGTCCATTCCCCCTTGTCCTCTGAGGACCTCCGTCCCTTGACCTTGGTGAGGACCCGCCCGAATCCAGCGTGACCTCATCTTCACTCGGCTGCATCTGCCCAGACCCTGTTTCTACATCAGGTCTCGTTCCCAGGTGCCGGGGGAGGTTAGGGTCCCCACCTGTCTTGGGGGCGTAGGAGGCGGGGCACCGCTCAGCCCACATCAGGGACGTGAGTGATTCTCTCCTGGAGGCCAGGTGCCCGAGGAGCCGCTGGGTCTGGGGCGTCTCTGGCATCCGCTGGCGGCTGGGGGTGTAAGTGGAGCCTGGGGGTGTGCTCAGGGACAGCTGCCCCCCCCCTGGCCGGTCCGTCCTGGAGCCCCGCCAGCAGGTGGCGCTGTGACCCTGGGGTCCCCCAGTGTGGCTGTGAGCAGCAGCGGCTCAGACAAGTCTCACCTTCCCGTTTCCAGGAGACCAGGCTCAACTGTCAACAGAGCGGACAGAGCACAGTCATTTCAGGGGTGAGAGCCTCCGGGGGAGGTCAGAGAGGCGGGGCCGGGTGCAGATGGGCAGCCAGCGGCCCGGAGGGATGCTCTCCCCCCACCCCTGCACCTGCAGGCTGAGCCGGCCCTTCTGGAGGGTGCAGGGGTCCTGCAGGCCTGGCTCCCCCTGCACTTCCAGGCAGCTCTCCTCTTTGCGCAGGGTGGGGCGGGGCGGGGCGGGGCGGGCGTGTCCCGATGGGAATGGGTGGGCTGTGGGGCAGGTCGAGGCTGGAGGGGTTCCTTCCCCAGAGACCTGTCCCTCAGTGGGGCGGTGCAGTTTGGGTCCCCCTGCTTGCCTGGTGGGGTTCCACCCTGTCCTCCTGTACAGAGCAGGGGGGGCCCCCGGGTCCTGGCCAGAGCGTGGGCATCGGAGAGGGAGCAGAGTCCTGGAGGGGAGGCGTCCTCACTGTGACCCCTGGCTCCGCAGCGGGCACTGGTTCGAGCGGCAGATACAGATCGAGGGCCTCTGCCCGCAGGCCGGCCCGGGCCGGGCGCCTGGGCTCCTGTGGGAGGGCACGAGGCGGTGGAGCAGGGGGTGGGCACCGAACAGAACAGGAGGCTCTGAAGGAGGCCCTGGCTGCGGCGGTGCCTGGTGCCCGCCTGTGGGCGCGCTCTGCAGGGGCACCTCCCGCTGCTCTTGCCTCTCCGGTGCCCTGGAGGTGCCTGGAGGTGGCCGCGCCCAGAGCGCCCCCTGCGCCTGGCCTGGGGCTGCAGTGCTGCTCGGTGGTGGGGAGACAGGTGTCCCCGCCGTCCTGGAGGGCCGGGGGGAAACGGAGGCGTTGGAAAGCGAAGGGATTTCCACCGCTCGGTAGCCACAGGGCCGGTGGGCAAGTCCCTGGGCAGAGAAGCCGGGCAGGTGGGCCTGGTGCTGGGGCCAGGTTCCTTCCGGTGACAGCGAGCGGCCGCCGGCAGGGCTGGGCAGGCCCCGGGCAGGGCTGGGCAGGCCCCGAGGTGGTGGTTAGCGGGGGGTGGGGGTAGGGGTGTGGGGAGGCGAAAACAGGGCTAATGAGCCCTTCCCCGCGCTGATGAAGGCCTTGGGCTCTGGCCTTGGCGTGTCCGGTGCCGGGCGGGGGGTGGGCAGCTTCTGGGGCAGCCTCTGGGCTGTGAACCTCAAGGGGTCTTCTCTGCGGTCTCAGCTGGGCTGGGGGGGGTGTCTCTGTGGGGGTGAGGGAGGAGCCTGAGCCGCAGAGCCCCCTCCCAGGGCAGCCACGCCAGGGAGAGGGCATCCCCCTAAAAAGGAGAAGCCCCAGAAGGGAGAGTTTCCACGGCAACCCGGAGCAGTTGCTTAGCAACCACAGGACCCCAAAATACTTGCCTGCGGGAAGGCTCCCAGCTTGGGGCTTTCCGATGGCCTGTGCGTGGACCTCAGCTACTGGTGGCTGATCCACCCCCTCTCAGCACCCCCCCTGCCCCCCGCCACCTTGGTGCTTCCTGGGGAAAGCCCCAGCTAGCTCCCCACTCCCCCTCGCCCCACTCTGAGCGAGCCACCTGGCACCAGGCCAGTCCCCTAGCAACGGAGGCTGTTTCCTGGATACCTGAGTGACAGGTGATGGTGATGGGGCCGGAGGTAGTCAGCGGCCGGAGGGCGCTAAGATACTCAAATCTGAGAGTGCGGTCCCCAGCACCCTCTGCTCCCTGAGTGGTGGGGGCTGCTCAGCCCTCCCCCCTGAAAAGGGGCGGAGTCCCCCCCTGAAAGAGGGGGTGGGAGGGCAGTCTGGTCGTCCCCGCCTCCCGAGATCCAGAATTGGTTGTCCGGGAAAGGCACGAAGGCAGCGGTTCTCAGCCTGTGGGTCGAGACCCCTTTGAGGGCTGAAGGTCGCCTTTGACCATCGGAAAATGCAGATATTTACATCACGATGCATCACAAGAGCAACATTTCATGGTTGGGGGTCACCACCCATGAGGAACTGTATGCAAGGGTCGCGGCCTTAGGAAGGTTGAGAACCACTGCACTAAGGCGTCTCCCCTGGACACCCCGAGACTCCGGGTGCGTCCCCCTCACTGTCCAGCCGGTCAGTGGAGAGGAGAGTGCCTTGGCCAGTGAGTGGCCCGGAGCCCAGGAGCTTCTCCACCCGCACCCCCACCCCTGCCCCACCCACATCCAACCCCTGCCCCACCCACACCCCCATCCCCACCCACACCCCTGCCCCAGGGCCCCTCTGAGCGCAGCCTCTGGCCCCGGAGGCCCTTTCCCCATGGTTGTCCACCCCAAACTGGAGGCCGGAGTGTATGGGGAGTTGGGGGGTCTTTCAGGCCTGGGGTGTCATCCCCCAAACTTCATCCATCCCAGTGGGGTTTTCACTCTGCTCCCCATCTAGCTGGGCCCGGCCCCGGGGGGCAGGAGGGAGGGAGGTCAGGCTGTTTGGAGGTGGAGGAGGGGGTGACCCTGGGCCCACCCACTGGGAAGCGGGGCAGCCTCGACTGGTCTTGGGGCCCTGGGGGCGGGCCTGAGTGGAATCCACATTTTCCCAGCGGGCACCAGGGCCCAGGGGAGCTGAGCAAACGGCCCAGGACAGGGTGAGCCAGCCGCACCCGGATCGCCCGCTCCCCGAGGCCAGAGCGCCCGGCCGGAGCCCGCAGGCGGTGCCAGCAAGGGAGTTGCCCGTGTGCCTTCTGCCCTCTGGTTGCTCGGGGTTTAGATCTGAGGGTGAGGCCGTGGACCTAGCCCGAGCCTGGGTGTTGAGAGGGGACAGCTGTGGGCTGTCGGATGGGCAGTGCCCGGGTCGGGCAGGGAAGGGCGGAGCCAGCCTGGCCGCCTCCCTCTCCGCCCATGATCAGACTCCTTGGGATTTTAGGGGAGTGTCCTTCCCGGGCTCCCAGGACCGGGAAATCCCAGCCTCATCCCTGGGGGTGGGGGCGGGCACGGGGCGGGCCCTGAGGAACAGGCACAGTGGGCATCTGGCCCTGGGCTCCTGGGGGTGCCGCCCTGCGCTGCCCGGGGAGGGCGTGTGGTGTGGGGGAGCGTCACCCTCCTTTGCTGGTTGGGAGCACCTCTGGGTGACTGTGTGATGTGCATGTGCCACGTGTGCATGGCACAGTCTGAGGTCTGGCAGAAGGACAGTGGCTGGCAGGAGGGGAGACAAAGGCCGTGTCTCTAAACCAGGTCATTCAGCCCCTGGGAGCCGAGGGCATCGCCCCCCGCCCCCGCCCGGGCACTTCTCGCCGGAGGAGGCTGTGGGAAAGAGGGCAGCGGGCAGCGGGCAGCGGGCAGCGGCCCCGGCGCCTCCCGGCCGCCAGCTGGAGCCCCGGGTCCTCGGCGAGGCCGCCCGCCCCGTGGGTCCCTCTGAAAGCACAGCCTGGCTTCCTGGCCCCCGAACCCCCACAGGCGGGTGGTGGCGCCGGGCACGCAGTGTCCCTGGCACGGCGGCCGCCTCCTCACCACAAGGGCCCGTTTGTCCCAACTTCCCTGGCCCTGAAACCCCCCGGGACCGGGCGCCGCTGGGCACAGGGCGGGCACGGCCCCCTCCCCGCCTCAGCAGGCCCTCGGGGGAGGGGGGTGCGCTGGGTGGGGAGGGGCAGGGGCTTCTCAGCTCCGTCCAAACCCTGAGGCAGCCTCTGCTTCCCGGGAGCAGAGAGCCTTCCACATTTAGGAAGGAGAACGCAGGCAGGTTGCACCAGAGCCGAGCTCTGCCTGCCTGCCTCCCGAGGCCTGGCACCCCGAGGCCTCCTGTTGTCGGGGTCTCCCACCCCCCGAAAGCGTGGCTGCCTCCCGCCGGCTCCAGGCCTGGGCTTGCCTCCGGCCCTCTAGAAAGCCCTTTCCTGGCAGAGGCCCCGCTCGTCCTGCTTGGAGGTGGGGGAGGGAGGCGGCGGGGGGGGGGAGTGGGGGAGGGTCCAGGCTCCCCTCCGCCCCATCACCTCCCCGGGAAGCTTTTGTGCCTGGTGACCTGCCCGCAGGAACTCGGTGGCCCGGACTCTGGATATTTCCGGGACCCGGAACCGTGCCGCTGGGGAACCACCCGGACGAGCAGGTCCGCTTGTTCATCTGGGTCCTGGGTGGAGGCCCCTGGGTGCCAGGGAGCGCGCCGGGGACATCCCGGAACCAATCCCTGCGCTCACCCCCCTTCCCGCTTTAACGGGGAGAGCCCTGGCCCGCGTGGCTCAGAGGGTGAGCGCTGACTCCTGCACCGAGAGGTCACCTGGGTTGTGGGCCTGATCCCCAGGGTGGGGGTGCAGGAGGCAGCTGATCCAGGTTTCTCTCTCTCTTTCCCTTCCTCTTGCTCTAAAACCAATAAAATCATACACACACACATACAAAAAACAACAACAAACAGCTAAGACCGGTGTGGCTCAGTGGATAGAGCGTCGGCCTGTGGACTGAAAGGTCCCAGGTTCAATCCTTGGTTGAGGGCACATCCCATTAGGGATGTGCAGGAGGCAGTTGATCGATGTCTCTCTCTCATCAATGTTTCTGACTCTTTTTCTCTCTTCCTTCCTCTCTAAAAAATCAATAATAAAAAAAAATTTTAAAAAACAAAACGAAACAAAAAAACAAACCAAAAACCAAACAAGCGAGGGAAGAGCTGAAAAAGCGCGGAGGCCAGTGCGCAGTGCGGCCTGTGATGTGCGTGCACGCTGCGTGCTCCCGGCGTGTCTCTGGCAGCGCCGGGCGCTCCTCCAGGCCGGGCAGCGTCCCTGGGGGCTGGGGCATGAGGTCGGACGGGACAGATGTGGCTGGTGCCCTCCGGGAGCTGGGAGCCCAGGGCGGAGGTTGGGGCGGCAGGAAACTGCCCAGCTGGTGCGTTATCTCATCGGTGTCCTCGCCGCCTGCTGGCCCCTCCGTTACTGTCGCAGCTCGCTGCCCTCTTTAAAGCGCCCGGCCTGCTGCTTCCACGTCTCACTTTGCCAGGGAAGTAACGTGCCCGCCTCCCAGCCGTTCCGGGCAGGCGGGGTTTGCCCGGAGGCTCCCCTCCTAGCTGCCGCTCTGCCTCTGGCTTCTCAGGAGCGGGCTGTGGGGGCAGGTCCAGGGGCAGGGAGCTGTCCTCGCTGCTGCTGGACGGGAGGGGGCGGCCCGTGTCCTTGTCAGCGCCGGCTCCAGCCGGGCATGATGCCAGCGGGAGTGGCCGGGGCAGGGCCTGGATTCTCGGATCCTCAGCTTCTTGGCAACCTGCGTGACTCAGTCAGTGGCTGGGAAAAGGCGGCCAGCATCCCAGGAGCGCCCTGTGGCGCTGAACAGCGGCGGGAGGTGGGGGAAGGAGGAAGAAGGGAGGGTTACTCCTCTGCCTGCTGGGGGACCAGCCAGCCCTCTCCGCCTGTCCCCCGGCAGGTGCTTCCTCTGGCGCTGCCGTCCGGGGGTTCCCGAGGTCTCCCCCTTCTGGCGGCTGTCCTCCCTCAGGTCACTCTGAGTTTTCGGCCCCCGTCAGCCCTCTTTGTTGGAAAGCAGGGCGCCTGCCACCCAGGGCCACCGCGAGCACAGACACGTCCCGGCTTCTGGTACAAGCTGGGAGCAGCCCGGCGGGGGATGGGGGGGCGGGGCGGCTCCCTGGTTGGAGCAACGACCTAGGAACCAGGAGGTCACAGTTCTATTCCCGGTCAGGGCGCGTGTCCAGGTTGTGGGCTCCGTCCCCGGGGTGGGGTGTGCCAGAGGCAGCCAATCGATGGTTCTCTCTTATCCTGGATGTTTCTCTCGCTTCCTTCCTCTCTGAAATCAACAAAGTACGTTAAAAAAAAAATAAAAAAAAACTTAAGATGATAAACTTAAACAAACAAAAAACAAAAAAGCTGGGAGCAGCCTCAGTGCCAGGCTGCGTGGGGCTCTGGGTGAGCTTGGTACCACTTCCACGCTTTTTTAAAAAAAAATTTTAAAAATAGATTTTATTGATTTTTTTTACAGAGAGGGAGAGGGATCGTTAGAAACATCAATGAGAGAGAGAGACATCGATCAGCTGCCTCCTGCACGCCCCCCACTGGGGATGTGCCCGCCACCCAGGTACATGCCCTTGACTGGAATCGAACCTGGGACCTTTCAGTCCGCAGGCTGACGCTCTATCCACTGAGCCAAACTGGTTTGGCCACTTCCACGCTTTTGCCCCCAGGCTCACCTGCCCACAGGCAGTCAGTGAATAGTGCAGGTACCAGGGTCCCTAGGGGGCTGAGGCCTAGGCTGTGGCCTCGGGGGTAGGGTGGGGGGAGGGAACGGGAAGGGAAGGTCAGGATCCTGGGCTGGGCCTCACACAGGGGACAGACTGCCCCCCACCCCCCACTGACAGGGACCCCGCCAGCCCCATACCCACTTGTGCTGCCGGGAACCAATCTGCTTGTGATCTTGAACCCGGGCAGAGCCCTGGGGTGAGGGTGGGGGGGGGCAGCCTGCTGGCTCCTTGCCTGGCACAGACCCGCCCTGCCGCCTGGCACGTTACGTGCCCTGTGGGCCTCGGTTTTCTTCGTTTTACCACAGCGATCGCGACCGTGGCTTCATCAGAGGCCGCGTGGACAGTGCTCTGTCCCGCCCTAGCTGGCGGGGCTCAGTGGATAGAGCATCGGCCTGGAAGGGTCCCGGGTTCGATTCCAGGTCAGGGCCCGTGCCCGGGTGGCGGGCTTGATCCCCAGGGTGGGGCGTGCAGGAGGCCGCCCATCAGTGATTCCCATTCATCATTGATGTTTCCCTCTCTCTCTCTCCCTTCCTCTCTGACATCAATAAAAATACGTTTGAGCCCAAACCGGTGTAGCTCAGTGGATAGAGCATTGGCCTGTGGACTGAGGGAGGGGTCCCAGGTTCGATTCCGGTCAAGGGCATGTACCTTGGTTGCGGGCACATCCCCAGTGGGGGGCATGCAGGAGGCGGCTGATCGATATCTCTGATCAGTGTTTCTAATTATCCCTCTCCCCTCCTCTCTAAAAAAAATCAATAAAATATATTTTAAAAAAATATGTTTGAAAAAAGAAAGTGCTCTGTCCCCAGGAGGAGCACCAAGGCCAGGCCAGGCTGGCTCGGGGAGTGGGGGCTGCAGATGGGGGTGTGGGCTGCGCCCCGGTCCCCGGGAGTCTCCGTCGGAGCCGGAGGGGAGGCCAGGTGCAGAAGCAGCTCAGACACGGGCCCTCTTCCTGCCGAGGCTGGGCTCTCCCCGTGGCGGGTCTCCCTGCCCCGCAGTGCCGGGTGGGCAGGGGCTGCGTGGGAAGCGACTAACTAGATCGAGGGCCTCAGGTTCCCAGAAGCTCGGGGGCGGGGGTTGGGCTGGGCCAGGCCCAGGTCGGGTCAGGAGGCCGCAGGCGAGCCTCCCTCTGCTTCCTGGACAGGACGCTGTGGCGCTGTAAACAGGAGTCACCCTCCGGCTGAGTCACCGCTCCTAGCGACAGCCCAACTGTTTATCAACAGCGGCTGCACCCCCGCCGGCCTGGGGGAGGGAGAGGCGCCCGCAGATGTGGGCCCCGGCCGCCCCCTCCCTCCCGACGCCCTGTCCCTCCCCCAGCGAGGGCAAGGGCGGAGTGCGGGCCGAGGGAGCCTCTCTCCGTGGCCCTGGCTTGGCTGGGTCTGGCCAGGTGTGATACCCCGGGGCCACCTGGCACTGAGGCCGAGCTCTGAGGACAGGTAGCAGGGACAGGCTAGGGTGTTGGCGGGGACCCCGGCACCGGGCGTTGTACCGGCAAAGTCAGGCTGGGCCGGACCGTGCAGCTAAGAAAGAATTCAGAGCCAAGACTCGAATAATAAGAGAAAGTCGATTCAGAAAGTCACTGGGTGGAAGGCACGGGCTCAGGGGGCAGGCACTGAGGAAAGAGGGGCCTTGGCGCTCAGGAGAGAGAAGGGGAGGTGATGAGGTGTGGGGAGAGGAGGGTAAAGGAGAGCGGCGGGTCCTGGCAGGTCCTGTCCTCGGAGCCTTTACAGCAGCGGTTCTCAACCTGTGGGTCAAGACCCCTTTGGGGGGTCGAACGACCCTTTCATAGGGGTCGCCTAAGACCATCGGAAAATGCAGATATTTACATCACGATGCATCACAGTAGCAACATTTCATGGTTGGGGGCCACCACCCCATGAAGAGCTGCATGCAAGGGTCGCCGCCTTAGGAAGGTGGAGAACCACTGCTTTACAGGCAGGGATTTTAGAGGGGGGGGGGTCCCAAGAGGCTGTGCACCAGCGTTCCAGGCCTGGTCTCCAGGGATTGGCGGGTGGGGGGCAGGGCCATCAGGCAGTGCAGCTGGTCCTGAGGTCAGTGGGGGTCAGCTGTCTGGTTTTGCCGCGTCTCTGGGTCCACGGAGGCCCCCACACGGTCCCCAGGGCCTGGTGCTATAGGAGCGGAGGTGCACGCCCGCCCGCCTGGGATCCACGAGGCCACTCAGGTCCGAGCCGTGTGACCAGTGATCTGAAAGGTCAGAGGGTCTAAACCAGCATCCAGCCATAGGTCAGGGAGGAAAGGTTACCCCGGGGACCAGGCCTTCTTTTCCTGGTTGCTAGGCACCTGGTTGCTAGGCACCCGTGACCTTCCTTCTGCTCGTGTCCGCCTGGTCTCCTGTGACCGCGGGCAGGGCTGGTGGGAGTGCTCCCAGAGGCCACAGCTGCACAGAGGTATGTGCACAGCAGGTGTGAAGGGGTCCCTGGGGGGGCCCCGCCCCCACGTGGGGCAAAGTGCTGGCGGTACAGATGGAACGGCCCTGACTGTCCCCAGCCCTCAGAGCCCTGGCTCTCGGTGGCCAGTCTGGTCTTAGTTCCAAGTGGTGGCAGTGATGTGCTCCTGAGGATGCCAGGCCTGCAGGGAACACAGGCCTCTGCACCTGCCCCTCCCCCGGCCCCGCCCCTCAACAGGCCCCGCCCTCTTTAGGCCCCGCCTTTCTTGCCTGCAGCCGGTCATGCTGCCCCTTGGCTGTGACTCAGACCCACTGCCCGTGGCTGCTGGGCCTGGCTGGGCTCTGAAAGGAGTAGCCAGGACCTGGGTTGAGGTCAGGCCGACCTGAGCCGGAGGCTGGGGCCGGGAGATGTGGGGGTGACAGGCTGGGGGCCTGGGGGAGGTGGTTGGAGAAGAGCCTAAGCTTTCTCTGGGCTCAGAAGCGTGGGAGAGAGGGGGTTCCCTGCACGGGGTCTGCTCCCACAGCCAAACACAGAGCATAAAGCCTGATCCCCGGGGGCCCGAGCCCCAGCGCCTCTCATGCTCCCCCTCCCCAATGTCCCGGCCAGTTTCCATCGCCCCTTCCACAGCACCGGCTCGGGGTCTCACCTGCAGAGGAGGAGGCCACAGCTCGGGGAAGACCCCCCCATTTTACCCCATGCCCCCAAACGCTCCGGGAAGCCCCGAGGTACACAGACAGGGGCCAGGCTGCCGCAAGGGATGCCGAGGCCACCCGCGGAGCTGCTGGCCACACAGGGGTGAGGGGTCAGGCTGGGGACAGCCCAGGTGCCCGCGGCTGCCTTGCTCCTTGGAGCTCTGCTGAGCCCTCTCCCACCGGGTCCTGCCGGAGTCTGCCCTCCATCCAGCCTGTGCCAGCCTGGCCTTGGGGGGCGGCGGGGAGGGGGCCTCCCCGCCGGGGAATCAGAGTTGCCTGCGGCGCCCGCACGGCATGCTGCTCTCCGACAGCAGACGCTTCTGGCTTACCCACGGGATCCGCCGCAGGGCCCGCGCAGAGCAGACAGACCGCCACGGCGGCAGGACCATGGGAGAGGCCCCCTGAGTGCCGACCACCCGCCAACCCATGCCCAGTTCCTGTCAGGTCCCCCAGCACCCGTGTGCCCATTTCACACACTTGGAAACTGAGGTCCCGGGTTGCTAAGTCGCCGGCCCAGGGTCCAGAGCTCGGCCTGATTCAGAGCCCCATTACCTGTGCTGTTGCCTGAAGGTCAGGGTTAAGTGTCACCCTGCACCCAGGCTGTGGGAATTGCGGGGAGGGGGGGTGAGTAGGGGAGAACCCGCAGGGGTGCCTGGGTAGAGGTGAGCACATGGGTGGTCAGGGGCTGGGATTCCAGGGACTTTGGATTCTCCTGTCGGGGGGCTGAAGCTGTTGAGGGGATTTGGGGGAGGGGGTGATGTGCTCTGGGTTAGGCACAGGGAGGCGGGTGCTTCGGGGTTCACCTGGGACCCCCCCAGCTCCATGTCTCTGACGCCCACCACCCAGCCCTCCGGCTCTGAGGCCCAGCTGCATCCCCAAGAGAAACCCGGACCTCAGGGCTTCCGGGGTGTGTGTTGTGTGGAACCCCTTCTTCTGCGAGCCTAGCGGTGGGGGCGCCAGGTGGAGCGCTCCAGCGAGAGCAGAGGGGCGGGGGGGGAATTGGGGTTTGAAGGCCTCTGCACCCCCTCCCTCCACGGGGGGTGGTCAGGAGGCAGGCTCAGCCAGAAGAGGAACCTACACGCCCCCCAGGGAAGCAGGTCTCTGCTCAGGGCCCCGAGCAGCCAGCCCCGCCGGGCCCCCTGCGCCCACAAAGCCACCGGAAGAGGATGTGAACCGGTGCCAGAGCCGGAGCCGGGGCTGGGGGGCTGGGCCGCAGGGCAGCGCCCACCATGTGCCGCCAGGCCGGCTGCGGAGCCTCTGCCGGAGCCCCTCTGCCCCCGCCCCCCGGGGTCCTGCGCGCCCCGCCGGCCGCCCACCAGGGTCCCAGGAGGGTAAGGAAGCAGCCGGGCTGTGTCTGGGGCGCCCGTGGCTCTGGGTTGGGGGACGGGAGCTCTGGATGCTGCGGCCGGAGCGTCTGTGGCCCTGCCTTCTCCCTGCTCCGGCCTCAGTCTTTCCAGCTGTCAAATGGGCGCTGGGCTGGCCCCAGGGCTGCCGATGTCTGCCCGCCCGCAGCAAAGGGAGGGCCGTGGAGTCAGTCTTGAGTTGTTCTTCTTTTTTTTTTTTTAATAATATTTTTATTGATTTTTTTTACAGAGAGGAAGGGAAAGGGATAGAGAGTTAGAAACTCCTGCACGCCCCCCACTGGGGATGTGCCCGCAACCAAGGTACATGCCCTTGACCAGAATCGAACCCGGGACCTTTCAGTCCGCAGACCGACGCTCTATCCACTGAGCCACACCGGTTTTGGCCTGAGTTGTTGTTAATGTGTCCCTTTAACCGTGCCCTCCGCAGCTCGCCCGCCGGCGGGGCTGCTGGCCTTTCTGCAGTCGCGGTGATTGTGGTGACCGTCTCATGGCTTTTGCTCCCCGACTCGGCACAGCAGACAGCTGCCACCCTGGTTTGGTTCTGCCGTTCAGCCTGAGGCCCCGTGTCGGGTGCCAGGGGTGGAGGTGCCCTGAGCAGTGGTGGGGGCCCCGGGCCGGGTTCACGCTCCCCTGGCGGTCCCACTGGCAGAGCCGTGTTTAGATCTCGGTGACTGGTACCCGCCACCTTTCTGACCGGATGTGACCTCCACAGGCCGGGGGGGACGGGTGCAGGGCCCCGGGTGTTGGAGGAGGCAGCGGGGCGCACCCCGAGAGAGCAGGCCCGAGCTGGAGCCTGGGCCCGGCTCGGGACGGGGCCCCAGCCGCGCGTCCTGGGCTGGCCCGGGGCCTGGTACCGGCGGGAATTCCTGGCCCTGCCCGTCACGGGAGCAGGTATGACAGCCATGTGGGTGACTCCGGGCCTAGGCACTCAGGCGCTGCGCTCCACCGGGGCCGGCGGGCAGACGGGCAGACAGACGGGCAGAGGGCTTCCCCCGGAGGCCGGCTCCCCCGCCATGGCCCGGGCAGGCAGGCCCGCCGCCGCCGCGCCCCAGGGCAGGAAGGGCTGGGTGTTCCTCGCCTGCGTCTCCGTGGTGACCGGCAGGCGGTGGGCCATCGCCCGCCGTCCTCGTCCTCCTGCCCCGAGCCCCACGCCCTGGCCCCCGCCTCTGCCAGCCCTGGCCTCCGAGGTGAGTTTCCGGGGCAACCAGTGCCTCTGCGAGCGAGAGGCTGGGTGCTCCCCCTGCCCCCTTTCCCCCCTCCCCGTGGGAACTGGCTGGAAGCCGCTACAGGGGAGTCTCCACCTGCCACCTGGGTGTGTGTGTGGCAGGGGGGGGGCACGGCCTGTGGTGCCCGGGTGCCCGCCTGCCAGCCTGCCTGCCTCTCCTGGCGGGTGGGGAGGCCCTGGGCAGGCGGATGGGGTCCCTCAGATTACAAAGGGCTTTCGGGCTGCATTTGACCGTCTGCTCTGCTGAGGACCGGGCGCCAGCTGGCGGCGTTACGACGGTTGTTGCTGCGGCCCCATCTTCCTGACGGACACACTGAGGCTCGGCAGGTGCGGGGCAGGGGCTTGAACATAAGCCTCGGCCCCAGATCTTTTATTTCGGCTCCAGATCTTGGGAGAGTTTCCCAGACACCCGGGGAAGAACGGAGCTGTTGGGACTCGGTGGTCTCAGGCCGCACCGTGCGGGGGCCGCTGGCTGACACCCCAAAGGAGGGGAGGTCAGGGCCCTCGGAGGCCCTCGGGGGAGATGGGCGCCTCTCAGGCAGGGGGTGGCGTCTCCCACCCGCACTGTGTGGGACCTTGCTGCCTCCCGATCAATGCCCCCCCTCCTCTCCGGCTTGGGCACAGGTTTGGAGCTGAGACGGGCACCCTGCGTGCCAGGCTTAGGGCAGAGTCTGTCTCTGGTCTGTCTGTGTCCCCTCTGCCTCTCTTCCTCTCTCCTCCCTGCCTTCCACCTCGCTGCTGTCTCCTGTCGGACTGGTGTCAAGGTCAGGGCCCGCTGGCACGGGGGACCCTGAGCCCTCTCGGGGGTGTGCGGGTGGAGGGACGGTCCTCAGGGCAGCCCCGTCCCCACTCTGTAGACGGCATGTGTCAGTGACCCGGGCTGTGCGTTTGCCTGAGTGTCTCCGTCAACCTCAAGGGCCAGAGGCAGGGCTGTGAGCGCCTCTTTATAGTCGGGGTGCGGGGGGGGAGACAGCAGGGCCCGCAGCGAGCTCCTGGCCCCCCGTTTGCGCGGCTCCGGGTGTTGATGCCTCTGGTTCAGACGGTCCTGGGGCAGCGACGCCCAGCGAGGTCAGAGATTGGGGGTGCCACTCCCTCCACCAGGAACGTCCCCTGAAGTTCGGAGGTGGCGTTTCCCGCCTGCTGAGCCCCTCGGGGCTCTGCCTCTCCTGCCTGAGGCTCCCCTCCTTCTGGGCGGAAGAGAAGGTCCCCGGAGGTTCCCGGAAACCTGGCAGGAGAGGAGGCGGGGCTGAGCCAGGCCCACCCCCTCTTCCGGGAGCTCCCCGCTGGGGCCCAGGTGTGTCACCTGCTGCCAAGGTGTGTGCTCACCCGCCCACAGAGGGCCACCCCAGGGCCCGGGCAGCCAGGAATGGTGACGTGTGCCTGTGCGTGTGTGTGGGGGGAGGGGAGGGCGGGGAATGACTGTGGAGCCGGGCCAGGCCACACCCTCTTCTCGTCCTCCCTGGCTCTAAATATAGATCACAGAAGGCAGACCGCCGGGGTGCCCTTCCCCGCCCTCCCCTCGGCCTGGCTGGGGACCGGGCCCTGGTCCTCGCTGGCCTCAGCATCCTCGGTGGCCTTGGTCCAGGTCTTGCTCTGAGCCGCCCCGTGAGCCCTGCGGTGCCCCCATCAGGTGGCCTCAGGGCCGGGTTCGGGTGGGAAGTATCCCCAGGCCCAGCACGATGCTGGGAACACCGGGGAGGCTGCAGTTCTGAGCCAGCCTGGCGGGGCGTGGCCGGAGACCCAGCGGTGGGTGGGTGCAGCCGGAGCCTCCCCTGGCCGGCGGTCTGCCCCGGGACGGCTGTGGGCAGGTGGCGGAGCTTGGCACGGGTCACGACCCCTCCGGCTGCCTGTGCCGGCGGACGTGGGGGGCTGGGAGTGGGAAGGAAAAGGGGCCCAGGTGGTTTGGCCCGGCACACCTTTCCCCTCAGCCGGGGGAGGCGGCTCAGGGGGGCAGGCGGTGATGGGGGTTCAGGGTGGCCTGTGGCACGCCCAGCCCCGCCCCGGCCAGGGGACAGCTGCGGTCAGCTCCTCCCGCTTCCTGCTGCTCGCGGACACACGGACCTGGCGTGGCCGGGCATCCGAAGTGGCCGGAGAAGCCAGAAATGTGGGGTTTTATGTGCAGCCACCTGACCTCTCACTGCTGGCCGCGGCCTCGGAAAACACTTCGCCAGCCAAAGACAACGCGGGGGCGGGACTTGGCCGGGGTCTCCCCCTCCCCGGGGCCCGGCCGTTCGCAGCCGGTCTTGGCGGCACCTGTAGCAGGGCCTCCGCCTGGGGACTGGTCTCTGCAGCGCAGCGGGTGCACGAGGGCTTCTGGGGACCCCCAGGGAGGGGCGGGTGCACCCCCAGGGAAAGGGAGGGAGTCTGGGACCGCTGGGGTCGGGGTGCGCCGAGCAGGATGAGGAGGAAAGGAGAGACCCATTTATCAGCCGCACACGCCCCACGGTGCTTTGCGCCCGTTCCTCCCGGCAGCCCCTTCATGCCAGGTGCTCAGTGGTCAGCCATGCCCACTCCCCACTGAATACTGTTCTCACAGGGTGAGGTGGCCTGCTGGGGCTGGGGTCACACAGTGAGCAGGGTGGGGCTGGGCTCAGACCCAGCTCTCAGTGCCTGGACCCGTCTAGGCCACACCGCCATCCTGGGAACCGTGTATGTGTGTGTGTGTATGTGTGTGTGTGTGTGTGTGTACACGTGCGCACTCAGCTGAGCCATGAACAGGCTCACCAGGACCCCATGGGGGAGCCCCAAAGCCAGGGCCCACATATGGTGAACTGCCCACGCCTCACCTCCCCGCCTACCGGGCACCCTCAAAGCCAGAGCCGTGGCGCGTGGGGTGCCTGCCTCTGTGCCCCCATGAGTTGCTGGGCCTCCAGGCGCCCTTCCTCTCCCCCCCCCCAAACCCCCGTGAGCTAGCTTCCCGGGCGCCTCCCCGGGAGAAAGATCAAGGGAGCTCCCCATGGGTGTGGGTACCTGGCTCGTTCTGAGAGCTGGGTGGGTTGAGGGCTGCCGGAGGAGGAGGCACTTCCACGGAGGGCAGTGTCCGGTCCGGTGCCAGCTTTGCTGCTCTTTCAGGACGTCCTTCCAATGCAGAGGTTCTCAACCTTCCTAAGGCCGCGGCCCTTTAAGACAGCTCCTCATGGGGTGGTGACCCCCAACCATAACATTATTTCCGTTGCTACTTCATCGCTGTCATTGTGCTACTGTTAATGAATCGTAATGTAAATATCTGATAGGCAGGATGTCTTAGGTGACTCCGGTGAAAGAAAGGGTTGTTCGACCCCCAAAGGGGTCGGGACCCACAGGTTGAGAACCGCTGTTCCAACGTGTCCCCAGCTCCCCTTCCCTGGGCAGGTCATGGGCCCTTCTTAACCTGCTCCTAGGGACCCGCTCCAAACCCATCTACCCATCCTGCTTACAGACAGACAAAACCAGCGCCGGTCACAGGTGTGTGAGCGCACAAACGTTTTAGGGAGACGGGGAGATGCAGGGAAGGGAGAGGGAAGAGTGGAGCCCGCTGCAACAGCGCCCAGGCGCCCGACACCCGGCTCGGGGTGTCTGCGTGACTGTGTGGGGCCAAGGGGGTCCCCTTAGTTTCCGTAAATGCGCTCACCTAGAGGTGCCTGTGCACACCTGGGCCGCCAGCAGAGGGTGATTCCTGAGAGCGGGGTTGCCAAGCCAACGGGCATATTAATGTCCCAATAGGAGCTGCCAAACTTGTCCTCCACCCCCACCCCCACTCCTATCCCACCGTCCCGGGTGCTCGGCTGGCACAGAGCGCGGGAGCTGCTGCGGCCTCCGCCCGTGGGTACCCGAGGCTGGAGCAGCGGGGCGCGCAGCCTGTGCTTGTGGGCTGCGCGGTGGGGCCCCGCCTCGTCGTACAGGTGGACACGGAGGCTCGCGGGGCGCCCCGCGCATGCACTGCCGGCCCTGCACCAGGCCCCGCCCTCCCCGCCGCAGGCCCCGCCCACCCACCGCAAGCCCCGCCCTCTGCGTCCCCGGGCCCCGCCTCCCCGCCGCAGGGCCCCGCCCTCCCCGCCCCGAGGCCCCGCCCCCGGCCCGGCCCGCCCCCCGCATGACCTCAGCGGGGCCCGGCAGCGGCGGGCGGCGGGCGGCGGGCGCAGAGCTCAGCAGCCGCGGAGCCGCGGGGGCCTCCGCCGCCCGCGCCGCCCCGGGTCCCGCGGCCCGGCCGGCCGCCCGCGCCGCCGCGAGCCGCCCATGGTGCAGCGCATGTGGGCCGAGGCGGCCGGGCCTGCGGGCGGGGCCGAGCCGCTGTTTCCGGGCTCGCGGCGGAGCCGCAGCGTGTGGGACGCCGTGCGCCTGGAGGTGGGCGGCCCCGGCAGCTGCCCGGTGGTGCTGCACAGCTTCACGCAGCTCGACCCCGACCTGCCGCGCCTGGAGGTGGGTGAGCCCAGCGAGGGGGCGGGGCGGGCGCGAGGGTCCCCATCAGCCAGCCGGGAGGGTCCCCCTGCAGAGACTCCCCCCTCCCGGCTGTGACCCCAGGTGGACAGGGGGGCGGGGGCGAAGGGAAAGGGTCCCCCGAACAACCCTGCGCAGCTAGCTGGCTGGTGCAGCCGTGCAGGGCCCGGCCTGGGTCTCTGCCTGCCCCTCGTCCGCCGCAGGGTTTGCCCTGGCAGAGCCCGGTGCGCCAGCCTCGCCCCCTGCAGCCAGGCAGACCTGTTTCCGCCGCTGTCACCGCTGCGGGCAGGGCCGGGCCCGGGTCCTCTCGGCTGCCAGCTGCGGCTGGCACGGGAGCTTAGCTTCGCCGTCCAGGTGCCCCGTGCGGAGGTGGGCACGCTCCTGGCCGGCCTGCCCCCGGGTGGCGGGGGCCACAGGGGCCTCCCCGACAGCCCTCTCTCTGCGGGGTCAGAGGGAGAGCCGGTGGTGATGTCCAGGGCTGCTCTGAGGACCCGGTGGTCGGAGAGCCAGGGGTGCAGCCAGGTGTCTGGCAGGGGGGGTTGGGACAAGGCCCTCCTCGCCTGCTCAGAGGGCGGCTGGCTCGTTGCCGCTCGGTTAGGGGATGCCCAGCGCCAGCCCGTCCGTAGCTCCGTGGCTTAGGGGGTCGCACGGTGCGCCAAGGTTGAGGAGGGTTCGATCTCTGTTCAGGGGACGTATATGAGCATCGACCTGCGAATGCATCCATACATAGAGCAACAAATCCACGTTTCTCTCTCCCTATCCCTTTCTCCCTCTCTCTCTAATGCCAATAAATACACATTTAAAAAAGAAAATAAAAGGAAATGCCTCCACACCTCAGGTTTGGGAGGATTCGGAGAAAGGGGGCCGTGCCTGTCTCCGAGGGGGGCGGGACTCTGTGTAGCGGGGATCAGTGGGCCGTGGGGTCACACAGGTTTCGGGGGAGCGATGCCTTCCTTCCGCCTGCCCGTGCACCTGCCCCTGCAGCAGAGAGAGCAGGTCCAGGGACGCGCCCCTCACCCGCTCTGCTGGGCATGGTGCCCGGACAGAGGCCGGCCCTTGGTTGAGGGGCTCGGCACGTCACGGCCGAAGCAGAGCCTTAACAGGGGAGATCCTGAGACCCCCTTTGCCCGCAAGCTAGCTGGTTAGGGCTCCTTGGGGGTCCCGCACCCCTCCCATCACCGCAGGCCTCGGTGGTTGTGGTGGCCGTCCGTCTGCAGCCTGCATCTCATGCCCCTGTGTGCTGCCCCCCGTATCTAGCCAGGGCCTAGCTGCATCGTGGCCCAAGGACGCACTGTGTCTCCTTGCCCAGCTTGGGGGGTGGGGGTGGGGGGACTCCAGCCTGGGAGACTTTCCTCCTGAGCCTGGCATGTCCGGGACCCTCCTCGGGGACCCCCCCAGCTTTGGCTTTCTCGGTGGCGGCGGCAGCAGCGTCGGCGGGACCCCGGGAGGGAGGCGGCGAGCAGCCGGCCCTCATCTGACTTGCATTACATCTGGCAGCCGGTCGGGCTTTGTGTGCCGGGAGGGTCTGGCCTGCGCGCTCCCGGGGCCGGGGAGGTTCCTGGCCAGGGTGGGGCCAGCCGCTCGGCCCGTCCCCTCCCCCCTCCCCCTCTCTCTCTGATCGTGTGCATCCCCGAGGACCGAGGGAGCAGCAGGTCTGAGCCGCAGCCTGGCCCGGGGGTGGCCTTCTCGCCGGCTCCCCGCCCCTCCCTCCCCGTCCTCCCCTCCCCCTGCCACTGCTGCCACCCGGGCCTCAGCCCCAGATCCAGGCCGCAGCCGCCGTTCCGAATCGCAGGGGGGCAGGCCTGGCTGGAGCCGGGAAACCAGGGTCCTGGCAGAAGAGGAGTCCACGGCCGGAAGCCGAACACAATGGCCATTGACCACCGGCGGCGGCGGCGGTGGAGGGGGCGGGGAAGTCCCTGTCCCTCCTGCCAATCCTCCCCCCTCCCTCCACCCCCCTCTCCCGGGACTGGTTTCCTGGTGGCTGTCGTGTGCCAGCGCTGAAGCAGCCCTGCTGGGGTCCCTGTCTGCTCTGGAAACCCCCGGGCAGTTTCTGCCTTCCTTCCCCCGGCCCCCCCTTTCCCCACCACCGGCCGCCCCCACCCAGTCCTTCCCTCGCCGGCTGCCAGATGTCCCCGCACATCTGGGCAAGTGCTCCCTCGGCGTTCTGGTTCTCCGCCAAGCCACCGCCG
>PVJN01028207.1:0-27517 GCA_004026805.1 Lasiurus borealis | reverse complement strand
T
This sequence comes from Lasiurus borealis, assembly GCA_004026805.1. Taxonomy (NCBI): domain Eukaryota; kingdom Metazoa; phylum Chordata; class Mammalia; order Chiroptera; family Vespertilionidae; genus Lasiurus; species Lasiurus borealis. Next base: position 27,516 of record PVJN01028207.1, on the reverse strand, counting down.
GTTGTCAGGGGAGCAGTTAGGCATCAATCAAGCTGGCAGGGGAATGGTTAGGGGATGATCTGGCTGGCAGGCAGAAGCAGTTAGGGGCAATCAGGAAGGCAGGCAGGTGAGCAGTTGAGAGACAGCAGTCCTGGATTGTGAGAGGGATGTTCAACTGATCGGGCCTAAACGGGCAGTTGGACATCCCTCAAGGGATTCCAGATTGGAGAGGGAGCAGGCTGGGCTAAGCCTACCACTCCCCATGCATGAATTTCGTGCACCAGGCCTCTAGTCTTAATATAAAAGCATATTTAAGATCATAACCCCTATCTTGGTCATGAACTTTTGACATTGTTTTCAAAATTTTATGTGTATGTTTGAAATTTTGGGATGTGTGTGGGATGTTGGAAGAGTTGGTAGATGGATCATAGCCTTCATTAAATTCTTGAAGAAATCCATTATTACACCTATCCCCTCAAAGTTAAGAACCCCTAATAATAAATTAGCAGCAAGCTCTCAGGAGACTATTAAAACAGAATTTCTTAAAGACTGTATTTTAATACCCCCTTACCTTATTTCCTGGCTCTTTCAACCCTGTCCACTATGCCTAGTGTTGAGGTTCATTCTTGGTCTTGGGCTCCCATACATAATCAAGTTAATAATAAGAAACATCTATTGGATGCCTACTTCTAAATTCTGAATAAGGCATCCACCCTGAATCTTAGTTGCCATTCCTGCTCTTGAGAACTAGTTGGACAAGGAAGAAAGAAATTAAAGCTTTTATTTTTTCTCACTCTCCTTCTTAAATTAAGAAAGAGTCAGTTTCCTACAGCAACTAAATGTCAAAGAAACCTACTAAGAAGGACCCCAAATCTACCCAGTTAAAAACAAAATAGAAACATATCAAATCTTCTAGATTAATCATTTCTTTGCTCTTTCTGTAATTATTATTATTTTTTACTTGAAGTATTAGGCTCTCTAGGTAATACTTAAACACCATGTTCCACCCAGGCAGGAAGGAAAGAGGACATCTGACATTGTCTAAGCTCCAACTGTGATACGTTCCTGTCGTTTATACTCCCCAAGTCTTTATTTTATGCTCCCAGTTTGCATCGTGGCTCCTCTCTAGAGGAAATGGGAGGGAAGAAATAGAAGAAAAGAAAAGAGGTCAGACCAAAGGCTACCTTTCAAATAGACTAAGTAGGATCTTGACTTTTCTTTTTTAAATCTCAATTGGACTGTAGAGGCCTCTTTTCTGTGGGTTTGTTTAGTCAGTATTTGAATTGTTGCCTTCATTACAGCTCTAAAAAAATTTCACTTATGATTTCATAGAATTATAGAGTTATATGCATTCACTAAATATAATCTGAATCATTTTAAATAAACCTTCTTGTTTGAATAGTATATTTTTCTGAACATACTTATGACAACTTGTTTTGAAACTCAAAAGTAACAATGTTAATAACATCCATAATTATTTCTCAATTTATGCTGTGTTATGTAAGAAAAACTGTTAAAAAGAATTAAAAAATAGTTTTCAATTGACTATTTGAAGATAGAAGAAATTATAGTACTTATGTTGGGAAAACTATTTTTCAGCTTTTGAGTTTTTTAGTTATGGCATGACTAAGAAAAAAATTGAACGCCTACATTCCAGCATACACAATTGGTTTTAGTTAGGAAAATTGGTTTGAGTAAAAGACAACTGGAAATAATTTTTTTTAAACCCTGTCTCTTTTCTGTCTTACTCACCTAGAAAAACCCTAATCTCTTAAAATCCAACTCTCTACCTACTCCCACATAGCAAAGGCGGCCAGGAAAAAGCACAGGCTGACTTCATTTCAAATAATATTCATTGGTCTCATGTTAGATTTATATTCACTGATCTTAAATGGACTTCCAACAATCCTACCACATTTATTTGGTCAATTTATTCTTCTACTTCCTAAACTAACAGTTTTATAACACACTTTCCCCTTTTTCCTCCAATTTCTAACACTCTTGCTTCTCTTCTTTCTCAGCTACTGGTCATGCTTCTGACTTCCATTAACAATTGAGAAACAAGAAGATAATTAGTTTATTTCCCCCCTACAAAATCTGTGTCCACATACCCTGACTTCTCTTCCTTTAAACTGGGAATCATGTTCCTATATAAGACCCACCCCATCATTTGGACAGGAATCCAGTTCCCTCTAGAACCATTCAGGACTTCACTTCTTCAATTATCCTACCTTTCTCTTGTATCTTAAATGTGCACTTTTCTGCTGGATAATTCCAATCAGCATATGTATAAACTGTATTATCTCCCACTAAAAAATACTTCTCTCTATATCCCACATCCCCCCGAACTATTGCCCCATTTCTTGGCTCTCTCTTGCAATAAAACCTTCAAGAGGCTTCTGGTCTATACTCTTCCTATGCATCTCTTTCCTTCCTTTTTGTTCCAACCTATTCCATACAAGAGATTACCACCATTGCTCCACAGAAATCATCCTCATCAGGATCCCCAGCTTCCTCCTTCTAGACCAGTGGTTCTCAGCCTTTCTAATGGCTCTACAGCAGCGGTTCTCAACTTATAGGTCTTGACCCACAGGTTGAGAAACGCTAGAAGAGTTGCCTAAGACCATTAGAAAACACAGATATTTATATTACAATTCATAACAGTAGCAAAATTACAGTTACGAAGTAGCAACGAAAATAATTTTACGGTTGGGGGTCGCCACAACGTGAGGAACTGTATTAAAGGGTCTCGGCATTAGAAAGGTTGAGAACCACTGGAAAAACCCAATGGTCAGTTCTTAGTTCTCATCTTACTTGAATAATCAACAAAATTTGATACAGTTAAGCTGTCTCTCTTTTTTGAAACACATTATTTTCCTTTGGTCTCTAAGACATCATGCTTGACTAATGTTCCTATTACCTATGAAACCACTCCTTAGTCTATTTTGCTAAGTTCTACAACCCTTTCACTTCTAAAAGGAGCCCCAGTCATTTTTTCTTCCTTCAACTTTCTAGGTTTTTCATCTCTGTGTAGTTTAAAGTCTATATGCTGATGCCTTCTAAATTTATGTCTCCAGCCTCCAGCCTTCCCTGAGCTGCACACTCCTGTCCGTCTACTCATCTTTACTTGAATGATTGACAGATGTGTCTGCATCTGCAGTAAAAAAAAGCAGAAAAATGGCCAAAACAATATCTCCCAGTTATAAACTGAATGTCTATGTTTCCACCCCTGCCACACCAAATTAACACATTGAAGCTCTAAATCCCAATGTGATGGTGTTTGGATATAGGTATAATCAGGAAGTAATTAGGGTTAGATGAGGTCATGAGGGTGGAACCCTCTTCTGATGGGATTAGTGACCTTATAGAGACACTAGAGGCCCGATGCCCAAAATTCGTGGAAGGGGCTTGGCCCTCACAGCCTCAGTGGCTGCCTTGGCCCTCACAGCCCTGGCTTCATCAGGAAGGTCAACATGCTTGGATTATAGGTGCAATCCCCAGTGTGGGGTGTTCAGGAGGCAGCCAGTCAATGATTCTCTCTCATCATTGATGTTTCTCTCTCTCCATTTCCCTTTCCTTCCTCTCTGAAATCAATAAAAATATATATTTAAATATTGACCATTTCTCACCACTGCAATGGTCAACAATGTAGTCCAAGACATGTACACCTTTAGCACAAGCTTTTGCAAAGTTTTCTAATGGATCTTCCTGCTTCTACTCTTCCATATCCCCATCCTGACACCAACTCAATATTCTCCACACAGTAGTCAGAGATATCTTTTAGAAACGTAAGTTAGAACATGTGATTTTCTTTGCCCCAAACCTCTGTGGTATCTTCAATATGGAGAATAAAATCCAACTACCACAGCATGACCTCAAAGGTGCTCTATAATCTGGCTATTGTTTGGATCTCCACCCTTATTTCCTTCTAATTTTTTGTTTACTTGCTCTGCTCTGGCTACATTTGCTGCTTCTATGTATGCCAATCTTGTTCTTTCCTCAGGGCTTTTGTAAGAGCTACTTATTCCTTCTGACACACTCTTCCCCAAAAGCCTTGCAGTGCTCTCTCCCTCATTTTTTTTTCCTAATATGTTTTTATTCATTTCAGAGAGGAAGGGAGAGGAAGAGAGAGAGAAACATCAATGATAAGAGAGAATCATTGCTTGGCTGCCTCCTGGATGCCCCCTACAGGGCAACCTGGGCATATGCCCTTGACTAGAATAAAAAATCTAGACCCTTCCATTGCATAAGCTGACGTCTATCCACGGAGTCAAACCTGCTAGGGCTCTCCCTCACTTCTTGGTCTCTGTCCAAATTTCACTTCTTCACAGAGGCTCCTCCAGAGCATTGAACCTAAAATAACCATCACCTTGTCATTTTTTTCTCCTTTGTCCTGCTCTCTTTATCAAAATTACAATAATTTATTTCTTTACCAGCTTTTCCTTCCACCAGGATGTAAGCTCCATGAGGGTATAATTTCTGAACTGTTCATCACTGAGTTCCCAATGCCTAGAAGAGCCCCCACAAAAGAGCAAATACTCAATAGCTATGTTTTGAAGAAATGAATACAGTTTTCAAATGTTTTCCCCAAATTATGAAATTGCTATTTATGAATTTAAGGTCTGGAATCTATTTTCAAAATGTGTTCTTCTTTTAATGAAGAGAAGAATAAAACCAAATAAACAAATGGCAGAATAGCTAGGGCTAGTTCTCTGTAAACCAAGATGCAATGGTAGAAATATCAGCAAAGCTTACAGCCATGCTTACAAAAATAGTGAGGAAGCAAAGCAAGTGGAGAAACCAAAATTAAATGTGCATTTGGGATCCTAGAGTGAGCAGCAGAGTGAAAGAGATTGGTTCTACTGTGACAACTATGACCTTCTCTCCCCCTCCTCCCGCCAACCCCCACCACCACACACCAACTTTTGCACTAAAGCTGGGCTTCACTGGAAACTGAGTTGAGGGCGCTAATGACTCCAGCAGAGACCAGTTCACTCCCTTCCCTCCAGGCTTTTCACTTTCCACAGAGTCCCACTTTACTGCCATTGATCTTCCGCCACCCTGAATTCCAGTTCTGATACTGCTTCCATGCACCATCCCCAACATGTAACATATTTTTCCACTTGGCCTTTATATTCTAAAATAAATATAATGGCATCCCTGAAATAACACAGCAGGCTATGTTTAAAATATTAATTTGAAGAAAACAATCAGGACTTTTCACTCAGCTGTGAAAATGTACTAATGCAAATAGAATAAACTGAACTTAACAAGTACTGGATCTAGAAGTTATGCTTAAACATATCTGGGCACTAGCTGGATATAATTAAGAATAGGAGCAAGTACCAAAATATTAAATCTGAATTAACGAGCCATTCAAATGAGCAAACCCTGTGTGAATGTGTGGGGTCATGAAACTGCACACCCCCATTCACAATGACATCCTAGGACAAATGCTCAAGACAACTAATTCTTCCCATGGTTGGTAGGTTGGCCTTGAGCAGCAAAAGGCAACTGGATTTATTTTGTTCTGGCAGCAGCTCAGTGGGGACATAAACTAGCAATGCCGGGGAACAGAAGGTCCTCTCGGAAGAGGAAGCTCCACTCGTATACTATACTCAACCCTCCCATGCCAACTACTCTTAAACCACAAGCAATATAAGTGGCAAACACTAACATTTTCAAAGAACCATCTAATATTCATGGCAGAATCTATAAAAGGTGACTTTGAATAATCCCTTCCCGGCAAACCTGTAAAAGTTTTATAAAATATGCTGCAAAAATGACTCACAGTAGATGTAATTACTGTGCAACCTTGGAAACTGATATAAAAAATTCAGCTGCCAGCATGTTAACAGCCACCTAATATATGGGTTGTTTGATTGGACTCTTCGGGCAAAACTGCAAAATTCCTAACCCATTGCTGCTATATATTTCATCAGGGCCAAATTTAGCTACTTTCATTTATTAAAATGCCATTTTAGACATCACAGTGAATCAAGTCAGTGTTGCTTAATTGCATGCACACATTGCAAGCTCATCCATTTCCCCAAACACTAATTTAACTAGTTATTATTTATTTTTATTTTTTGGAACAGAAGAGCGTTCTGATGCCTGAACTATGAAACTTGGCAAAATCATTGCTTTCGTAACAAAACAAAACAAAACAAAAACTGTAAGAATCAGCAGTGAAATTTCCTCTTCTATGCAGTCAGCAACTGTTTCCCAGTTTTTTTTTCTTTTAAATGTATTCATTTTAAATTAACAGTTTGATATGAAAGTGGTTCACTGCCCATACTCTATTTTCATTTTTTAAAGTAGTCTTTTTGTGGGTGGGGAGAAAAGCCAAATTTTAGAAGAGTCGCATGACACATTTTCACCCTTTGCCTTACATCCATGCTTTGGCCTAGGCTAAGATAGTCAGGTATATTGTCAATTTAACAGCTAATAATGCCAATCAAGTATGTCAGCTTTTGAAAGGTGTCCTCTTGTTACAAAATGTTATTCTATAACCATCACCATTCTAGCCTTTGGTCTTATGGGCTGTCATCTTTGAAAAAATTGAATTAAATTAAACTTTTGCAAAATTGATTCTATGCAAGCATTTGACCTTCACAATGATTCTTTTAGAAAAGAGCTCTCTTATAATAGAATAAGTCTACCCCAAAATTTATCTGTTTGGTAAGTTTACATATATAAAATTTTCTTTTAAGTGAGGCCTTTCTGAATAGTAGGTAAAAGGGTGGGTAATAAAGAAATAAGTCCATTGGCTGTCTTCTAGATTAATATTGGAATCACTCAAATACAGTAGCCTCACAAACTGAATTAAACCCTCAGCCAAACACCTTCATTTCATATCCCCTCTTTATAATAAGACTTATATTGCACGTGGACAGGAGTTTTATTTCATTAATTTTTTAACCCAGTAAATATTTCTAAAATTGAATTCTCAGCTTTGTGTAGTTGAAACAATACCTCTTCTTATTTTATGGTTCACTCTGGTAAAACAAACAAACAAACAAACAAACAAACAAAAAAACACCTCAAAACCAAAAAAAAAAAAAACAAATACTCTTTGATTAATTTGTAGAAAATTAAAAATAATTTTGAAAGAGAATAATATTTTTAAAAACCATATTAACTTCTGCCAAGGAGGGAAGAAATAGTGGGAAACCCTTCAAGTATATCAATAATAATAAAGGCTCCCTGCCTTTTACAGTTTCAAGTTTCATAACTATAGATATTAAAACAAATTGTTCTGCATAATTAACTTCAGTTCTATATAAGTATACTCATAAATGCTGTATGAATTTGAAATTGCCAGCACTCAACTCTATCTGTTTTGAGGATTAGAATCTTTTGCTCCTTGTTTGGTGAAATAGAGCAAATTCTGAGCCCAGGGGTTATTTTAACTGCAAACATTCCTTAAACCTTTAATTAGCTTAAACATGTTTAGTTAAGTCATTATGAACAGTAATTAGAAGACTTAAGTCTTTTTAGCCAGCTAATCTTAGTCTACAATCTGAACAACCTACATTTCAGCACTGCAACTTTGCTTCAGAAGTCTGTTAAGTATACAAGATTTACAAAGCTTTGCATTGTCCAGAAACGTACAGAGATCAGTAAAACTCTACAAGTCCACACAAAGTTTAACTATTATAAAGCTCATCTCAAATAATTTGGGATCCTATAGTAACAAAAATAATCAACTTACTGTCAGAACATCATCACGAGAACTTCTCTGTACTGGATTTCTTAACATACTTGCTAAAATTAGTGACAATACAGAGTATTATTTCACTTTTGAAACCAATCATTAAGAGTTAGGGGGGAGAAAGGGATCCTAATATGAGGTTACAGGAGATTTGACTTTCACTGGTGGGCACCTGGTCCTACACACAGATTTTGTAAATTAGTAATCCACATATGAAATTCATATTCATATTGACTAATGTCACCCCAATAAAATTTAATTTAAAAAATTTAAAAAAATAAAGTAATATGCACAAATAAAAAAAAAGAATTATTTTTTATAGCTCAAAGCCATTAACCACAGAAATATAACATACCCTGTAGGCTTTCATTAACATCTTATAGAATTAAAAAGATGATGATGATGGCTAATTCCTGGGTTGGGGCACCAAAACAACCAACTAAATAAAAAAAACAAACAAACAACAACAACAACAACAAAAAAAACAACCACCAAAAAGTCCATAAAAAAAGGTGATAATGATGCCACAGTGAAACAAGAAAGAATGTAAAAAGATATCTTTCCTACTTTCCCTCCAAGTTCTTTAAAAATGGGGAGTGCTTGGATTTTGCTGCCAAGAATTACAACAAAAAGAATATTGAGAAACATCAAATTGAAGAACTCACTTTTTCCAAAGGGGACCCTGTCCACCCTAAGTCTCTACTCGGGGTGAGGCACTGCTCAGGCTACACTGGTAAGGGAGGCTGGGCATGCAAGGAGGTAGCAGGGTTGAAAATCCTTTCACTGTCAGGCAATGGAAAAGAGGAGCTGAAAGGGAATAAGACTTTGCAAAAGGAAATAGAAGGACAAGTTCTGATTAGGGTAGGAGTACTAAGGAGCCAGAGGAGTTAAGCATGTTTATGGAAGTGAATTCTTTTCAACAACCTCTACTTCAGAATTAGGGAAATCTATTTGTAAAGATCAACAATAATTACCAGACATATCTGTAAAGTATGCTTTTAAATTTGGGGGCTAACAAAAGCCTACTTTTCAAAGTAGCGATAGAGAGTGAAATCCCAGTGATATCCCCTTTTTATTGAGTTTTATTATTTTTAAAAATATATTGTTATTGATTTCAGAGAGGAAGGGAGAAGGGGAGAGAGAGAATCATTGATCGGCTGTCTCCTGCATACAACCCACTGGCATATGCCCTTGAATAGAACTGAACCTGGGACTCTTCAGTCCACATACCAATATTCTATCCACTGAGTTAAACCAGCTAAGTCTCAGTGATACCTTTTTTAAAGGCAGCAGGAATTATAGAACAAGAGTAGCAAACACAACAGCAAGCACCAGTATCTATATATATATAAAACCCTAATATACAAACAAACCAAATGGCGGAACAACCGAACAACCAGTTGCTATGACATGCACTGACCATCTGGGGGTGCGTGCAGAACATGGCGCGCATCAGCCATGGTGGGATGGTGGAGCAGGTGAGCAGGGGCACCAGACCAAGGTGGGGCGTTGGTCACTGTCATCAGAGTGAGCATCTGGTGGTTAATGAAAATTCTTTGCTCCCATGTGCTGTGGTCCCACCTGGCACTTGCACCTGCTTCCAGCACATGAAGCCGGTCCTGATTGCTTGGTGCTGTCAGTGGGTATGAGCAATGGCTGCTGGTCCAGATCACCCCTGAGGGCTTCTTCACCTCCCCTTGCTCCAGAGGGGCAATTGAGGGACAGTTGTCTCTTGTACCCCCTGCTGGTGCTGGCCCCAATTGCTCTGCACTGTCAGCAGGTGCAAGCAAGGCTGGTGCTGTCAACATGTGGGAGCAGCAACAGTGGGAGCAGGACTACTGGCAGACAGGGGACCAGGGGCCACGGAAGAGTGGTGGGGACGCAGAGGATGGGCCAAGACCTGAGACCTGACCCTGTGCCCACTGCAGCCTCACAGCCCACAGTTCCTTTCAAGGTGCACGGATTCGTGCGCTGGATCCCTAGTTAGTATAATAGTTAACAATGGACAAACCACCTTCACACATATTATCTCAATTGATCACCTTTGGCACCCTAAATGTGATCAATGCTAGTCAGTCCCATTTTACAGAAAAGGACACTGAGGCTTCAAAGAAAATGCCAGGTGTTTTCAAAACTATATTTGTCACTCTTAATAAAAATATGTTTGACAAAATTAAAAAGAGCCATGTTAATAGAGATGAAAAACTTGTCAACAATAGTCTGTACTAAAAGTTACATTTTACACTATTAGGTACTCATTTTGTTCCATTCTGGGATTTTATGCCTGTTTTGTTTTTTTCTTTGTTTTTACAAGGCAGAAAGTTCAAATACCCAAAGAAAAATCAGAAATCTGGCAACCCTTAAGCTTAGATAGTTTAAGGCAATGGATCATTTATAGCAGAGAATGCTCTCTAACAGCCTTGCTAGAACTCAGAATACTTTGCACGAACCTACAATGTTTCCATGAAGGAAAGAAGCCATCTTCTCTGGTCTGCTCTCTTCTGGAGAATTTTCCAAACTGCATCAACTCCCCCAATTGTAAAGGAATATTGGAGATAAGGGAAAGAGACGAACAGCCAAGAGTAATGACCCTTTGGTCATTACCAACTTTCCCATACTGTCAGATGCCTGTGGAATTTGGCCCTGCAAATCTATCTTAACTCTGTGGCTGTAGAATGCATAGAGAAGTAAAGCCTCCGTTGCATTTGCTGAATGACAGGGGAATAGTCAAAATACTTCTGAGACAGAAGAAACTTAATGAGGTTTAGTTCAAAACATTTTCAGTGTTTTTTTTTTTTTCCACTTCCCCTTTGGACAATGTTTATTTTATACATGCAAGGAACTGTAGTAAGTGGGGGAAACACTTGAAGTAAAGTTTTGATATTGATGATAATTCTTAAAATTTTACTTGTAATGAAGGACCTTCTTTTGGCTGACAACTGTTTAACTTTGGAGCAAATGAATTAGCCTATACTTTACTTCCCCCTGAGCTCAATGATATTGCTCTGTAAAAGAGAAGAGAAGGTTTGAATCACAGACTTTAAAAAGAAGATTGTACTCTGTAAGTTGTTCGGTGGTTAGAGCATCCTCCCACGGACTGAAGGGTCTTGTGTTTGATTCCCCATCAAGGGCTGCAGGTTCCATCCCCAGGTGTGTACCAGAGGCAACCAATCCATGGGTCTCTCTCTCTCTTTCTCCCCTTTCCTCCCTCCCTTTCACTCTTTCTAAAGATCAGTGGGAAAAATATTCTCAGGTTGGCGCTGTGTGAACTTTTTCAGCAAATTGTATCCAGGACTATGCTAGTAGTACCATTTTAAGTCCTCTTTGCTGATAATTTAATGCTGCCTCTAAAAGGCCTATTGCCTTTTCACCAGAAAGCAGTTTTTACTGATGATAATGATGATGGTCATTAGGGCCTTGGAGACTCTTAAAAGGATCTAAGGATGAATGAATAAATAAAAACCATGATGACTCATTCTGCACCCAGTGCCATTAGTATATCGCACAGCTCAGCACAGCTCCTCTCACACAGAACTGCACTATTTAAATATATGTTAAGTTTCTTTTTCAAGCAAAATGAGTATAATTTATTCAAAGAATATTATGATATTGTGGAATGTCAGCAATTAAGTAGGCATGCTGCAAAGTGGAAATGGTAACATTTTACCAAGTTGATTATTTTCTCTAAAATTAAGTCTTCCTAGAACAATAAGCAGATTCTAAGAAGCTCGACGTTTCTTCCTGGCTTCCTGAATGAGAGAACTTATTCTTTGCACTGTTTTCATTGCTTTCATTATTTTGTGTTTTAAATATATTTAAGGATCTCATCTTGAGTTGCCTTTGAACATGGCTTCGGGTTAAATAGGGAACAAACAGAATACAGAGTTCTTAGAGCACCATTCTTTTATAGTATTAAATTAATACAATATTTCATATTTATATTAAAAGAATGTGAATGGGTAGATGCTGTTCTTAAATACTAGCACACAGGAATAAAGAGCTGTGTCCAGAATTATCTTTATGAAGACAAATGTACTAAGTATTTCCCCAAAACTAAGGTTGTCTCAGGGTGGTATGTTAGGACCATTCTGGTGCATTTTATTTCACAAAGGATTAAACTATGGAAAATCCCAGGGCTGCAAAAAGATTTAGTTATGCTCATTAGGCACTGAGTTTATTAGTATAGTCTCTGTTTTCCCCTTTATGAGCCAATGTCTAAGCCCCAGATAGGCTTTCTAATGACATGGGGAAGTAGCCACTTCTCTGTTTCCCATGCACATATTTTCTCTCCTTCCTGCAGCAGACAGTGGGGCATGAAAAAACACTGAACCATAACTCAGAAAAGGAGGATTCTCTACCTAACTATCCACCAAGAAGCCAAGTGTGGGGATAGGTACCAGAACCACCTGTGCCCTGCTCTCCTCCCTGCAAGATAAAGATAGCACCACCACAGGGTTGGTATGACATAATTGTTATCCTTCTGTTTAGTCCAAAAACACAATCACCAAAAGGCCTAAGGAGAAAAAGTTATCCACGAAAAGGTTCTTGCTTTAGACAGATTCAATCTCTCAAAATCTGCATTGAAACAACAGGTACATGAGCAAGTAGTTTTTCACTTCCCTTTAGAAACACCTGGTACAGAAAATAATGTATTTAAAAGCTAACTTCCAGAAAATGTTCAAAGTACAATTCAATTTGGACATATTGAATTCAAATGCACCTATAGCAGAGCCTGAAGTACCATTGCAATTGAAAACCTACATAGAGCCTTTGCATACAATTTAAGCTAATGTGATAAAGGAGTAGTACGTCAAATTGGGACTGACGGTTCTGAATTAAATGTAGTCAGTCCTGTCCATGAAGCCAGTGCAGGGAACACCAGAACTTTCATTGCCCTGGGAAGAGTAAGAACTACCCATTGTACTTAAATTGGAAATTGACCACTTGGATAAAATGAAATGTGCCTTTGGGCTCAGACCTCGGCTTTGGTTGCTGGCCATACAGTGGAATAAGCCAACTATACATTGGCGTGTTTCTGTCTCTTAGAAGGAGGAATCAAGGCCTTTTAGTAAAATGTTTCTGGAAAATGAATTGTGGCTCTCCCTTTTGAGAGACTGGCTCTCCTTTATGTGTGTGTACCATGGAATGAGGTTTACATTGGGCTGGTATGAATCAGTAAGTCATCACTAAAGTGTAGTACATGTGTGTATACAAACCTATTCACATGTATATGTGTAAAAATGAGAATGCGTACAACATGGTTTGGAATGCAATAAAAATGAATATGTGGTAGAAAAAAATACATTTTTTTAAACACTGAAATCACCTGTACATAGTGACAGGTTTATGCAAAAGGCCTAAGAGAACTGAAATCAACAGGGACCAGTGGATTCACATCTCCCATCTCACATTAACTCTCACTGACTGGATTTGGGGCAAAAGTCTCCTATGCTACTTATGTTGTTGTTGTTGTCCTTCTCCTTCTCCTTCTCCTTCTCCTTCTCCTTCTCCTTCTCCTTCTCCTTCTCCTTCTTCTTCTTCTTCTTCTTCCTCACTCTCTCACTCTCTTGCTCTCTCTCTCTTTCTCTAACATACATGATGGGATTCCAGTCTTTACTTCCTTTCACTTTTCTAAATGGTTCCCTTACCTGCTTGCAGAACTTTGGTATTAATTTAATGCTGTCTTTCTTACAGAATATTCTAAAACATACTGGTTGTCTTCAGAGTCATCTCCATGCTTATACAAACACAGTCATCAAGTCTTCTAGAGTCCTGCTTAAATCAAGAGAGGAGACAGAATGTGATATCCATCCTAAGGAAATGGAGGTGACTGGGCTCACAATTGGATGTCCCAGCTTTGTATTCAATTAGAAAACCCTTAGAGATCTTCCTTAAAGCCAAATGTTCCCTTCTACATGGTTCATCTGCAATGGTGTGCCACTGAATTACAGAATCTCTGGGAAGTTGGGACCAATGACTACCACCATGTTAATATCTGTCATTGACGTTTTCTTTCTAGAAATAAAAGAAAACAATCAGGATGTTGATGTCATAATAGTTCAGAAACCTTGTTAGCTTTACATATCCATGTTTAAGTAAATACTTTGTAAATTAAATGTGTAATAAATGGAATTAGATTGAACTACAGGTGACATACAAAGTATTTAAATGTATTAGCCACTAGAGGCCTGGTGCATGAAATTCATGGACTGAAGACAGGGGGGTTTCCCTCAGGCCAGCCTGCACCCTTTTCATTTTGGGCCACCTCAGGGGATGTCTGTCTGTCTGTTGGTTTGGGCCCGATCCCTTTGGCCCTCTCACAATCTGAGACTGATGGCTCCTAACCACTCACCTACCTGCCTGCCTGATTGCTCCCAATTGCCCTCCCCTGTCAGCCTGGTTGCCCCCAACTACCCTCCCCTGCTGACCTGATCTCACCCCCAATGGCCCTCTCCTGCTGGCCTGATCTCACCCCCAATTGCTCTTCTCTGCCAGTCTGATCGCCCCTAACTGCTTCTGCCTGCATGATCACCCCTAACTGCCCTCCCCTACCAGCCTGACCTTGCTCCCAACTGCTCTCCTCTGCAGGCTTGATCTCATCCCCAACTTCACTCCTCTGTTAGCCAATTTGGTTCTGATTGGTCAATTTCTATGCCAGTCAGCATCAAAAGCTTCACCTCCTAGGCAGCCATTGGCTCCTCACAGTTGACCCAGATTTGGTTTTAATTGGTTAGTTTCTATGCCAGTCAGTGTCTAAACCTCCACCTCATAGGCAGCCATTGGCTCCTCACAGTTCACCCAGATTTGGTTCTGATTGGTCAGTTTCTATGCCAATAAGTACCAAAAGCTCCAATTCCTAGGCAGCCATTGGCTCCTCACATTTGAATCATTTGGTTCTGATTGGTCAGTTTCTATGCCAGTCAGTGTCTCTGGGCCTAACAATGGGGCCTGATCAGAGAGGTGGGGCTGATTAGCAGCCCTGGTGGTGGCCAGGAGAGAAATGGAGGTGCAGCTGCTGACTAGGCCTGGAGCCAAAGAGAGAGGCAAGTACTGATCAACAGATCAGACCCTGCTTCTCTCTTCAGGTCTTTCTTTGGGCCTGATACACAGCCCCCTCAGCAGTCAATGTTGGGTCACCATGCCTGTAGCCATAGCAGTCAGCACTGGGTCACCATGGCAGCCCAGCACTGACTGCAGGACTGACTTCCAGTTGGATGAGTTCCTGGTCATTGTAGACCCAGAGTTTTTATATATTAGAATTTGTTAGTCATACCCAATAATAGACAAACATGTAAATTGACCATACCTCTGTTCACCCACAGCTAATCAGAGTGAGTATGAAAATTAACCCAACAAAGATGTAGGTTAATTTGCATATGTAAGCACCCAGCAGCCTGGGTCCTGGGAAATTTCTCAGAACCGAGTTCATTCTGAGGTAGGTCCCTGTGATTCCTTAGCAACTTGGGAAGGGCCTGAGCCAGGGAGCTCCTGGGCAGGGGTGGATCCAGGTGATCAGGTGATCTGAGAGACCTGGGGATCCCCTGCCCAGGCCCTGAGGCTATAGGCCTGGCAGAGGTGTAGCTGGCAATTGGAGGGAGTTGGGGGTTCCCTATCCAGGCCCCAAGCCCCGGCCAGATGCTTGGGGCTTGGACAAGGGCAGAGCTGGGCAATTGGGTGATCAAGATGGAGCTGAGAGTCCCCTGTCTGGGCCAAAGGTTTGGGGCCTGGGTAGGGGTGGAGCAGATGATCAGATGGAGATGTGGGGCCTCTACCTAGGCCCCAAGGCTATAGGCCTGACAGGGTGTAGCTGGCAATCAGAAGGAGCTAGGGGTCCCCTGCTCAGGCCCTAAGCCCTGGCGAGAGGCTTGGGACCTGGATAGGGGCAGAGCCAAGCAATCGGGTGATCAGAGGGAGCTGGGGGGCCCCTGCCCAGTCCCCAAGGCTTTAGACCTTGGGCAGGAGCGGAGCCTGAGATTGGAGGCGATTGGTGTGAGGAAATACCTTTTCTGACCGCTCATTGACTAAGCTCCCTCTTTGCCATTGGTAATATTCTTAGTAACTTGGGTATAAGAATCTAAAAAGGTGATCTAGGGTTTTTCCACCACACTCCTGCAGAAAAAAAGGAAGGTCTGTTGCTGGAGGGCTAAAAAATGTCATATCCTGCCCTAATCAGTTTGGCTCAGTGGATAATGCCTAGTCTTGCCGACCGCAGGGTCCAGTTTGATTCTGATCAAGGGCAGGCTCCTCCCTGGCTGGGGCCCAGGTCAGGCCTCATGCAGGAGGCAACCAATCAAAGTGTTCCTCTCACTTTGATGTTCTCTCTGTCTTTTCCTTTCTCTTCCACATTCTTTAAAAATCAATGGAAACATATCTTCAGGTGAGGATTAAAAAAAAAGGTAAGAAAGAAATATCCTATGAAAGATTAATCTTGAAAATGCCTAAAGAAAGTTGTCATTTTTTTCATGGTGAAGGGACTGGAGTCTGTGTTGATGAAACCACCTTGGTGGCTGCAGTGACTGGCAGTGGCTGCAGCAGCGGGGTGATGGGGCTGGTGCCTTCCCCTGATCCGCCCCATCCCCTCAGTAGGACTTCCCCTGAGGGCTCCCAGTATGTGAGAGGAGGCAGGCTGGGCTCACGGATCCCTAGTCCTATATAATAAAAGCCTAATATGCAAATTGACTGAACAATGGAATAACTGGTTGCTATGATGTGCTCTGACCACCAAGGGGCAGACGCTCAACACAGGAGCTGCCTCCAGCCCACAGGCCCTAACTGGTAGTGGTGGAGGGTGAGGCTGGTGAGTGGGCAGTGCCAGGCCAGCCAAGGTGATTGGCCAGCTTCTATGCCAGTCAGTGTCAAGAACTCTGCCCGTTGCCCTACAGAAAGGGACCCTACCAGTATAAGAATTTTGTGCACCAGCCTTCTAGTAAATTAATAACTGGTGCTCAATATTACCAATACAAACTGAGTCCTATTATGTATGCTTGCATTTTAAGTAGTTTTTGTATATTCTTTTTAATGTCTTTGGTAGAACCCAAAGAGATAAAATATAAAAAAATATTATATTTAAAAACATGGATCAGGCCCAGGAGTACCTGTTCTCTTGAAGAAAAAGGAGCAGAGGTACCAAGCCCTGAAGGTCCATGCAGAGGAGAAGATGCACAGAGACAACTGAGATTGCTCAGGTCCGGGCCAAGGCCCAGCAGGAGCAGGCCGCCTACCAGGCCAGCCTGCAGAAGAAGCGGCTGCGGATGGACAACCTGGAGAGGATGCTGGAGCAGAAGAATAATGAGACAGAAGCACTCACTCACGTTTGCGAGGAACTGATGGCCAAAGGGAGGAAAAGCTAACTCTGAACCAAATGTTTGGGTGACTGTTGCATGCAGTATGCCTGTCCTAACACTGCTATGCTCCCAGGCCCAGGGACAGGTTGCGCTCCCTTCTGTGTATGCACTACTGTTTCCTTTCTAAATACCATGGGTTTGATTGTATGCAGAGCTAAGAAGATTTCTTGCTAACGGTTTCCATTTTTCCTGGGGTTGTTCACCAAAGAGTTGACCTCAGAGTTTCTGCATCAGGGAGATTGTCCATGTCTCTAAGAAAGGACACATCACTGACCTTGACCTTGCCCTTGACCCTGAGTTCCCAGGGGGAGCAGCTCTTGGATTTAATATACACATGTACTGCTTGCACAGACTCTTGCTTTAAGGAATGTACACTTCATCTGCTTTTGCTGCTTTGTTTTTAAAAAGAAAAAAATGCATGTTTCAAATAAAATTCTTGTAAATAAAATTGTTTTCTTTGGATCTTGAAAAAACAATAATAACAACAAAAACATATCAGCATGTACATTCAATTCAACTTACTACTTTAGTCTCTGCTTGTCATACAATTGTAAATGCAAAAATATCGAAGTGTATTTACCTGTAGAGATACACTCATAGTTATAGGGCCCAGTGCACTGGTCGGCAAACTCATTAGTCAACAGAGCCAAATATCAACAGTACAATAATTGAAATTTCTTTTCAGAGCCAAATTTTTTAAACTTAAACTTCTTCTAACACCACTTCTTCAAAATAGACTCACTTGGGCCATGGTATTTTGTGGAAGAACCACACTCAAGGGCCCAAAGAACCACATGTGGTTCGAGAGCTGCGGTTTGCCGACCACTGGCCCAGTGCATCACTAGTGGCAACTAGAAAGTAGCAATTTATTTGAGGTGCTTTTCATAGCCAGACTCTAGGATAATTAAAATAACTCTTAGAAACAGTTTACTCTTTGTACAATTTTGCATTTCATAAAGACACTTATGAGGAAGAATATTTTTACATTGAAAAATGCAAAACGTGTTCTATATAAGAAAACTCTGCTCATAACTATTATGATAGGTACTTAGATTTGTTTCATCCATTTGTAATAGATTTGTGCACATCTGGTCTGGGAGTATAGGAAGGAGAGGGTCAGTACAGAAACCCAGGCCATGAAAACATGATGCTTTAAACACTTCAGCAAATCCAAAAATAAAGTTGCCACCTCCCTTACCAAACATATCCGCCTCCTCTAGGAAAATGTCATCCCTCCATTCAGTGCCCAAGACTGGGTCTTGTCCTTGTCTCTTCTGTTGTCCTTTCTGTTGTTCTCTCCACCTCATTCTAACAATCACCAAGCCATATCATTTCTAACTCTTTAGCTCACCTACAATAGGCCTCTATTTTCTATCACTTTACTTTTACCTTAATTTAGACCCCTGCCATTTACCTGTTACTTGGATTTCTGTGAAGCCTCTTAACGGATCTCCCCAATTTCAATCTCCTTCATTCCATTTGCTACTCTTCAGCCAGAGCAAAGTTTTTTCTAAGATTTAGCTGCCTTTTTGAAAAAGCCCCTGCATGCTTAGTATCATTCATTGGCTTTTGAGCTAATATTCAAACTCCTTAACATGGCTCATAAGGCCTTTCAGATCTGGCCTTTATTTACATCAACCAACTCGGCATGTCCTACCCCTCACTCATTGCTGGAGTGGGCACATAGGACTAAGAGCAATTCATCCACTCTCTGCTCTAACTTCTAGTTTTGAAATTTTTTGCTCTCCAGATACAGAAGGTCCTGTTCCAACTTTGCCTGGCTCCATCATATCAACATCCTGGAGGTTTGACTTGTTTTTCCATGGGAAAGTCTTTTCTGATACTCTCGCCGTCTCTTTATTAAATGTTCTGTACAAGCCCCAGTCACATCTGTTCAGCCTTTAGCCATCTATGTCAGGTGTAAGCTGCATGCCAGTGCCTGGTCGGGGTGGTTAGGATGTCACAGAGCAAAACCAGATAATGATCCTGCCTCCATGGAGCATGCATTCTTCCATTGTGATCATGGTAGCTCATCTCACTATTTTCCTGACTCCTCCTCACTAGATGAAAGCTAGGATAGTCCTGAAGTTACTATAGTTTCAAGATTGGCATAATGTCCAACCATAAACCTCTTTTAAAGAAATGAATAAACTGAGCAAATGTGAAGCAAAGAAATGCCAGCATAATTCTCCTGGCATAGCATGGTTGAGCATGGACCTGAAGGTCATGGTTCAATTTCTGGTTGGGGCACATGCCTGGGTTGCAGCTTCATCCCGTGTGGGATGTTCAGTGGGCAACCAATCGATGATTCTTTCTCACCACTGATGTTTCTGTCTCCCTCTGCCTCTCTGTTCTTCTCTGAAATCAATAAAAATAAAAATAAAAATAAAATAAAAATAAATGCCAGCATATTTCTTTTATCTTTGGTCATTATACTTATTTTGAAGCCAGGGAAAATTTGTTTAGAAGTGTGAGAACTTGGTGAGGAGACATATGGACATGTCTTTAAAACTATATGTAACACTTTTTCCCCCTGAACTTGCTTTCAGTGTTGAGTTCTTTTATAATCTCCTTTCACTTCTAGGCCAGTCTGCTCATTTTCTGACTAACAGAGTTTATAATGGAAAAATCAGTATCAAAGACAAAAACACAACTTGGTTTTCTGAAACAGAAAAGAAAAGCATTTGGATAATAATATTAAATATATGCTTTTCATGGATCTGGTGCCACTTGGAGAAAAAATGTTTTTCTTGAAACCTAAAACAGCCACACCAGATTCTTAAGCTGCTCTTCAGGGTTAGAAATGAAAATCTAGAAGATAAGGAAACAGTTTTTGATGTTTTGAAACCTCATTGATTTTCTTTTTCTCTAGGGAAAAGGAGGAGCACAGCAACGTATTGCTTTGATAAGAATACATCAGATGAACTTGAAAATCCAGCAATTAATTACTTTTAAAATGATCTGAGGCAAAAAAAAAAAATTAAGGTGATGTGCAGCATTGAGATGCCTAACATTCAGTATTCAGGTCCTATAATTTCTTTGCAAAACAATTTTGACTTACACGCGATTTTAAAAAAATGGTCACTAAAATGTATACTTTTTTATCTGCCTTCCAAAGATATGCACCTGTAAACAGGTTTCTATTTTCTGCCTCCTAGGTACTTTGTACTTACCACACATACCTATGCTATTCTTTTCTAAACACTGTTGGTTGTTTCATCTTTGTAGAGAGCGCGAGTCCACTTGGTATTAGTGACTTATACTTGCCTCTGCTTTGTGAGTGTGGGTAATAGCCTTTTTGTATACCAATTTGCTTACACTGCAGTCTATGCTGGTAATACTGCACATTGCCTGACCTCTGAATGGAGAAATAATAACAAGTTAAAACAGTCATTTTACCTGAAGTCGATAAGGCCATAACACTCACCCTGCTTTCAATTCACATGCTCAATTTTCATCCAGTCATTCTCGACTTTGAGAGGAAGGAATAATGACAGGTTACAGGCACTTTATTTCAAAATTCACTCACAAAGTTATTGACAAGCATTTTTCATGGAAACAGCTCTTCTCTCTGACCCTCGTGAGCTGTTTACATGAAAAATGCTCTTCCTGGTAGATTAATGAGAGTGGAACCTAATTCCATACCAAACATGTAGCAATTGCTTTAGCATCTCTGTTTTTGATATGGGAACAAAAATAGGGATAATTTGCCTCAAATTGCAGTCACTTCAGTCATAATAAAATCTCACAGAGTACTGTTTGCTTTCAACTTACATTAGGTAAGCTGGGGCTGTTATTAAGGTACCAGCACATAACGGTTACATTAGCACTTAGCAGAAGCATGGCATTCTCGTCCTGGAGATAAATTCTACCCTTGTCAATGTAATTCCGCACTGAATGCAGTAAGAGAATTCAAAAAGATGAAATACCGAAGCTTTGCACTAAAGGAAAAGAAATACCTTGTTCATTCAAGCTCAAAGGCCATTTTGTTGGCCCCAGGTGCTAGGGTACTGTTGAGAAAATAAGTCTCAGCAAAACTCTCCTAGGTCAAGGCGAACATTGAGACAAACTTCCAGACATGCTGTCTTTGTCCAAGGTTGTTAAATCAGTTTCTTGAAATTGCTGAATGCCTGGTGAGGCCTGTCTTTGCCATAGACTATCTTTCCCCTAACCTTTCAAGAGTTCTTTATCATACTATCATTCAATACGTTTAAGGCCTTTTAAGGAGTTTATTGTTATTTAGATTATTTAATAACCTTAATTGCTCAAAATAGTCTATTTTAATTACCAAATGCTTAGAACATCACAGTTTTTCAGGTGACATATGAAAGTGTGTCTATTGTCCCTCTACATTTGTAAGACCTACGATTAGAGATTTCAACAAGGAGGTATGATTCTGCCTAAAAAATGTTAGTAATGAGAACTGTCTGACTTACAGTTATAGCCATAGGATAAATGTGTTTGTATTTGCCAATTTATGTTACTGTTCTACTGATTTTGGAAATAACTGTCTTTTAGTCTTTACCAGAACGTTCATGCATTTCTGTCCACCCTCCCCATATCCCTTGCATTCTGGTAATCCCCAAAATGGCCTGTAAATGTTTACTGCAGCCAGACTTAAGGAGAAAAGAAGTATTAAGTACATTTCTGCTGAAACTTCAAAGTCATGGGGTTAGCAGATGTACATTTGTAACCAAGTTTTAAAATGGTAGTTTTGCTATGTAACATGTATATGAATAAAACAATGGTTTCCTCTTCAAGAGCAAATTAAAATAACTTTCAATCCATAAATAAGAAGTAATTACCTTTTTTCTTTAAAAAAAAACCACTATAATTCTTGAGGTTAAATGAAATTAATTTATTTACCCACAGTTCTGTATGCTGATAAATATTGTATGTGGAAGTTTTTAGTCGGCTTTAAGAATTTTAAAAGAATGTATACCTGTAATACATTAATTAAAAATTTAAAAAAAGTAAAAATAAATAAATAATAATTTTAAAAGAAAGTTTTTGTGAGATATATCTATGTATCTATATCTATATCTATCATCTATCTATCATCTGTCATCTATCTATCTATCTATCTATCTATCTATCTATCTATCTATCATCTATGTAATTTAGTGCCAGGGCCAGCCAGCAGCTTCTCAAACATATCATGGAGTGGAAATTGAAATAAACTCTTTAGAGAAAGTAGCAGGGGCCTACCATCTAATTAAAAAGCAAGTCTTTAATTGGGAAACTTCAAAATCTTTATTTTTTTCTTATACTTTGTAAAGGTAGATTTGCTTTGAGGGGAGGTGACCAAGTGCTGACTCCTGCTAAAGAGCAAGAAGTAAGGCTGCCCAGGGGGCCTCTGGGAGTTTAAAATATTAATACTTTTCATTTCATCTTCTAAGTGCTTCTGGCTGGGCTAATAACCAAATTAATAGAGATAGATCAACAGGAAAAGATGGATCAGAGTTTAATGTATCATATGGGAACTCACATAAACATGATAAATCCATGAAAATTCCAAAGACAGTGAGGCAACATTGAGCATATGAGACTATTTATTTTTTTAAATTTTATTTTATTGTTTAAAGTATTACAAACAGTAGTACATGTGTTTCCTTTTTCTTCATTGAACAAAGGAGAAAAGGTAAGGAATGAGGTGATAGATTTCAGAAGTGAGAATGGGTGATGTACATGTAGTAGCTGAGGAAGAGCGGAGCACTGTCAGGACTGTCTCCCTAGATGACTCAAATACACCAGATGGCAGAATTTTGATCCCTTCAGGTCCAATCACATCTGGGATATCTTCTTGAAAGAAAATGCGCCAGAAATATTCAAGTCATTAGCCTTGGGTATAGAGAGAAGGAGACTTTCATGACATATTTGTATTTTAGTAAGTTAAGCCACAATAAATATGTATTACTATTATAAGAAGAAAGAATGCTACTTAAAAAATAAATTGATGTCAAGTGAATGAATAAGTCAATAAATAAGTGAATTTTAAAAGTGGTAATTTTAATAATTAAAAATGTTAAAAGAAAAGAAAGGGTAGTTTTGATCAAGACTTCAAAGGATATTCTAAAATTACTCTATTTTACAATGAATATAAGAGACTGAAAAACTTCCTTTCAGTTTTTGGTTGTTCTTTGAAATAAGACACTTGGTTTTGGAGTATACACCCCCTTCTCCCCTGACACACACACACATATTTTTGCCCAATGAGTTCCATAATGCCTGATTAGTCAATAATAATAAAAAAAGATGAATAAAAGAAGATGGTTCTTATTCTTTTAAATCTTCTAGTAAAAAATTTGTATATTAGTTGGAGGACGTAAGCATAGAAAATAATTTTAAAAATCCCATTCTCAAATATGCTCCATTAAAAAGGGAACATAGAAAATAAACATGTCCATTTAAGTGACTAAGGAATGCAGTTGTATTCTGTCATTACTATTCTAATTGTCACTTACAATGGTTAAGAACCCTGATACTAACCAGAATACCAGGGCTCAAATCCTGGCTCACCACTTACTGACTTGTGATCTGAGGGCAGTCATTTAACTCAGTTTCCTAATTTGTAAGTGGGCATAATATTAACTCCCATCTTATTGTCATTATGAGAATATGCATGAAATTTGTGCTCTTGGGGGTGGAAGGGTCCCTCAGCCCAGCCTGCACCCTCTTGCAGTCCTGAAGTTCTCAAGGGATGTCTGACTGATGGCTTAGGCCTGCTCTCCAGACATCCTAATGCTGCTGCAGAGTCAGAAGGGGCTCCCGCCTCCACTCTGCGTTTGCCAGCTGTAAGGGATCCCCCTTACTGGCTGAGCAGGGATCCCCCTGTGGGAGTTCACTGACCACCAGGGGACAGCTCCTGCATTGAGCATCTGCCTTTTGGTTTTCAGTGTGCATCATAGTAACTGGCCATTCCGCTGTCTGGTGAAACTGGCTCTTCAACATCCCCCAAAGGGTCCCGAATTGTGAGAGTGTGCAGGCCAGGCCAAGGGACCCCACTGCTGCATGATCGGGGCTGGGAGGGATGCGGGAGGTTGGCCAGCTGGGGAGGGATCCAGGCTGTGTCCGGCCTGTCTCACTCAGTCCCAATTGGCTGGACCCCAGCAGCAAGCTAACCTACCAGTTGGGGAGTCTAGCCCCTGGTGGTCAGTGCATGGCATAGCGACTGGTCAATCGTCTGCCCCCTGGTGGTCAGTGCACATCATTAGCATATTACGCTTTGTTGGTTGGATGGATCAACAGCCCCCTGGACACTTAGCATGTTAGGCTTTTATTATATAGGATGAGGAGGAGCATCTTTAGATTTGTCTACGGTTACCTTCTCTTTTGGTCCTGCCATATGTGTTTCTGACCATGTTTACAGTTGTGTTGATTCCAGGGAACCTTTAAAGCACCTTTTGGTTAAAGTGTTCATTTGGCACCAACTTACGCAAACATGGGCACTTCACATTGCAGTCATTCTTCTTGCGTTACACCTCACTGCCCTCGGAGGGAGTCTTAAGTCAGTTAGTTATAAAGATAAAAGTCTGCTCCGTAGTAAAAATTCACCACTGAAAATATCCTAGTTAACATAAAACTTGAGTTTCCTAATTTACTTAATAATTTGAAATTGTGATTTGACATTAAGAAATTATTTTGCAATGGGTTAATAAAGTACTTTGCCTTATACTAACAGGTAAAGAACTTAGATAAATACATAATAAATAATGTCTTTGGGCCACGTACAGACCAAATGATGTTATGGCATTCTGTTCAAAAGAAGGTTTTACAAGGGTTCACACAGAGAGAAATACTGGGAGCAATGAGTCCTTACATGTTATATTTCAGGATAGCTACACAGCAGAAAATAAGTTATCACACGAGTCAGCACTTATTTGTTTAGGAGGTACAGCACAGAAGTCTTACTTATTAGGTATTAATTTTCAGTAGTTCATTAGCAGTATATAGAAATAAATCTATAAGATACAATATTTTTGTTTAATGATTTTTATTAACTAGTATTAGGATAAATTGATTGTCCTTCTAAACAAGGATGCATACATTTGTGACTAAAGTTAATTATAGGATGTGTCACAATGAAGTGATGCTTTCAATTGTAATTGCATTTGGCTTTGTAGGTTTTATTTACCCTTTACATTTGTTTTGGTTGTATAGTTGATAAAAGCAATAGATAAATGAGTTCATTGCCAGTTTTAGAGTTTTACATGTACAAAAAGTATAATAAACATTATGTTATAATTAACATTATAATAAAAATAATGCAGGCCAACACTGGACATCTGTACAATATTTTTTTCTTACTTTCAAGAGTAAAATGTTTAAGAAATGCGATAGCAGAGTAACCTGCTATTTTTATTTGCAATATGTTTCAAACCTTATCATTGCCAAAAAATAATGTATAATTTTTGGCTAAAAGCTAATACATTTGGCTTCTATTCAAGAAGTAGAATAGCTTGTGGGGTTATTATTATTGACAAAGACCATGATGGGAATTTTCAGAGGATAACTCTGAAAATTCAATGATGATCATCCTATTCCCAGTCAACAGGATGTGCACTGATTGATATTGACCCCCCTGACACTTTTCTTCCAGTTATGATAAATGGCACACACCTGCAAGCTTCCATATTTACATCTATAAAACAGACGGCACCTACATGATTATCTGAGAAAGTTAAGGGGAGGATCAAAGTGCTGCAGAGGGTTACATGAGTGGGGACCCTCTAGTGCTTGTGGGTTTTGAGGGTGCTGTTGAAATAAGCATTTCAGAAGCCCCTTTGGGAGAATGAAAGGTGGTAGAAGATTGGAATGACATGGAGCTACATTCCTTAGGTTGTAATGTCCCATTTCCCCCCAAGTCCTTGGAGAGGTGCAGCTGAGAGTTCAGCAGAGTCAAAAGCAGGGCCAATGTCCAGTTTCCTTTCCATGTTGCAGCCTGGGGTGGTTAGCACTCAGGCCAGGTTAAAGTTCATTAGTCCATGCATGGAGATCAACGTGGCATGCACCTTGTGGGCACAGTGGAGTGCAGTCCCCTGTAGCAGGGGTCACAGGAGTCAGGTGCCCCGGAGTGAAGAGAGCCAAGAGAGACTGAACTTCCTTTGTTTGGAAGTTTAAATATTTAGTTTTTTTTTGAAATTGCAATGGCCACGCCCATCCTGGCCAAGTGCCAGTTTTCAGGTGTGATTGATAGGCAATGGGTCTCCCACACCTTTAAGACCTTACTGGGCATGCGTCTAAACCGCTTCTGTCCATTCCCTTCCCCCATCATTCAGTGGGGAAGGGCCTCGGAAAGTGTTAAATGCAGCTTTTTGACAAAGCTGTGTAAATGGCATACCTTTATCTTTTGGTCTCCCCTCTTCCATTTTCCTGTTAATAACTAGATTATTACATTGGGATCAAAAGGAATGTATTAAAGTTATTTAACGAGTAAGAGTCTATAGCTATACAAATGACATTATTACTATTTCGTTATGAATAATCTTGCCCTGGCTGCTGTTGCTCAATTGGTTGAGTGTCACCCCATGCACAGAAAGATTGCTGGTTGGATTCCGGGCCCAGGCACACTGGCCAGGTTGTGGGCTCCATTCCCGGTATGGAGTGTACAAGAGGCAGGCACCCAATGTTTCTCTCTCCTTCCCTTCTCCCTTCCTCTCTTTCTAAAAATCAATCAATAAGTAAAAAGGTAATCTCAGGAATATTTATGCTTCAGTTCCTACTGTTTCCTGTGATCAGATATACCAGTAGGTTATAGCAGTTGGGTATATGTAGCTCATTAGTTCTTGGCTATAATAAAATACTGACACTGAAACCTGATAGTTATCAAAGCCTACACATCACTAAAACATTGGCATTTTTTTAAAAGAGCAATGAAACTTTCAAAGCAAAAAATACAGTTATACCCTTGGATAGATATAAAGTATATTGGTGTAGATGTGCAATGCCAAACAAAGACGCGACTGCCTGCAGCTGTAGCCCACACTGCAGAAAAAGCTGAAAGGGAGAAACAGCCCCTGCTTTACCACCTGAGCTGCTGCCCCTGAATGGATATTAAGTAACCATATCACTCATTATAGCCTTTAATCTCCCTTGCTGATACCTTTTAATTTTTAAACAGCCCTACTTTACAAATCATATCCTCTTTCATGTGTTCTCCCAGCTAAAGAATTAATTTTGCAAGCAAAATATCTAAACAGTAAGCATAATAAGAATGAAACAGGTTAAAACTCATTAGCAGCAGGGAGCAGATGTAGTAAAACTCTGCCAGTTCCCCTACATTTCCTTCTCAGCGGGGCCTGGGCACCAAGCTGTGAGTTAGTTCTATAGCACAATGCTTGGCTGCTGTTTCAGCAATTGCACCTCTATTACTTCAAGTATAATACTAAGAATTCACTTTGATTTTTGATTTTTCTTTGCAATAATAATGTCTAAAAGGAACCCTGCAGAGCTAAAATGTAAAGTTAAACACCAAGCACT
>PVJN01028206.1:0-27417 GCA_004026805.1 Lasiurus borealis | reverse complement strand
CCTCCAAGTGTGGGTGTAAGGATTAAATGAGATATTTTTAAAGCTTTTCTTGTCTTAATTCCCCACACTTCATCCAGAGTGATATTTTAAAATTACATCTCTGGCAGGTAAAAACTTTTCAGAGGCTTTCCAAGCCCTAAAAAGAAAGGCCAGCCGAGACTGGTTTGGCTCAGTGGATAGAGAGTCGGCTTGCACACTGAAAGGTCCCAGGTTTGATTCCAGTAGGGGGCATGTACCTTGCTTACAAGCACATCTCCACTGTGGGGTGTGCAGGAGGCGGCTGATCTATGTCTCTCTCTCATTGTTGTTTCTGATTTTCTATTTCTCTCCATTTCTCTCAGTAAAAAAAATCAATTTTATATATATATTTATAGAGAGAGAGAAAGAGGCCAAACTCTTGCAGCAGGACTTATAAAGCTTTTCAGAATATGGCACTTGCTCACCTCTCCAGGCTCACTTTCCACACTTTTCCTAAAATCTTACACACAAAGCTTCTTTCAATTCCTTAAATGCAGCACACACTTTCTCCCCTCCAGCTTTCATAATCACTGCTCCTTCTGCCTTTCCTTCCACCTTCACTTCCCATTCATTCTTCAGGTATAAACCTAGAGGTCATTTCTTCTAGTAAATCTTCCCTGATTCCCATGACAGCACTTCCCAGGCTGAATTGTAAATGTTGGATGTGGTCCCCTTTACTCCAGAAAGAATTCCCTAAGAGTTGGGAACATAACTGTCTTATTCCCTCATGTTTCCCTAGCTCTTAGCTCTACACATGGCCAAGGTAAGTGCTCTATAAAGTATTTATTGAGTAAATTAATCTTAATTCAGCCATAACATAAGTTACTCAGTTTTATGTCTGGAAAATGTTAATGATCATAATAATGCTAGCTGCTATTTATTGAGCATCTTCTATATTCTTGGCAAATCACACATGTTGCCTCACTTAAATTTGGCAATAATTTACAATAATCCTCTTTTACTTGAGCTCTCTATACTTGTTTTCTCATCATTAAAATAGGTATAAGTGACCAGTAAATGGCAGCTTTTGTTATTTTTTACAGTTGAGACTTCTGAAACTCAGACAAGTTACATAACCTGTACCAGGTCACAGAGCTGGTAAATGGTTAAGTTGGGATCTAAAATTCAATTTTATGACTTTTCAATTACTATACTATCCCCCATGCCTTTATTTCCTAAAAATAAATTAAAATTTCCATCAGTGTTAACACAGAGAAATAAATAGCTCATTCAGATTAGCACATGGGGGCAAAATCCAAACTAACCATCATCTCTTTTCATTCTCAACAGCATGGGCTGCTGGCTAAGAGAAAATGTGTTACTTGCCTAGGGCCCAAAGTCTAATCCTGAAGAGGAACAATTAAATAAGAGTACAATTGGGAGGATACTCAGAATTGAGCATCAGCCATCTTGTGTGTTGGAGTGACAGTCAATTTGCATATTACTCTTTTATTAGATAGGATACAGGCCTGGTGCGTTGGGATGGGGGACAGTTCAAGATGGGGTTCACTTGGGGTGTGGGGGCGGCCTGGGCAAATGGCCAGTGGTGGTTTGCAGGCCAGCCATGCCCCCAGTGACCTATGTGGAGGTACTTAATATGATCCCCATCATTCTACTTGTCAACACCTAAACTCAGGCAACTTAATCCTACTTTGGCAGGATGCCCAAATAGACAACTCTGTCTCCCCTCTCCTCCTCCCTCCCTTTCACTCTCTCTAAAAACCAATGGAAAAAATATCCTGGGGTAAGGATTAAGAAAAAAATAAAAGAATTTGAATTTGTATATGTTCATTTTGACATGCTTACTAAACAATCAATTAGAGATGCTGAATGAACAACTAAATATCTGAACCTGAAATTTAAATGAGTTATGAGCAAATGGATATAATTTAAAGCCTGAGACTGAATAAGATCCCATGGGAGTGAGTATAGATGGAGAGGAAGCCCAAGAGCCCTGGAGCCCTCCCAGGTTAGGGGAGATAAAGAATAACTAGCCAAGGCCTTAAGAAGGAACTGCCAATGAGATCGGCAGAAAACCAGCTGTGCGCGGAGTCCTGCAATCTAAGTGTTTCCAAGATGCTTCAAGAAAGAAAGGTGATCAACTGACTCCAATGTTCCTGTTAAATCAGAAATGACCACTGGATTTAGCAACTGAAGAACAATGCTGACTTTGGCAAGACCCGGTTCAATAGAGGAGTGAAGATGACAGCAAAATGAGAGCAAATCAAGATAGCCCAATGGGCTGAAACCGGTTTGGCTCAGCCTTTGGACTGAAAGGTCCCAGGTTCGATTCTGGTCAAGGGCATGTACCTTGGTTGCGGGCACATCCCCAGTAGGGGGTGTGCAGGAGGTGGCTGATCAGTGTTTCTCTCTCATCGATGTTTCTAGCTCTCTAACTCTCTCCCTTCCTCTCTGTAAAAAATCAATAAAATATATTTTTAAAAAAAGATTGCCCAAAGGAAGAATTCTAGAACTAGGACACACAACACTTTCAAATAATTTTGCTGAAGAGGGAAAAGGGCATTATTGCTAAAGGGAGCTGTGAGTTGAGAAAGGGTTTTAACTCAATGGAGAGGAAAATATAGGATGTTAAAAGCTGATAGAAATTATATAATAATGGAAGAAAAGCTGATGATACAAGATGAGAAGGGAGAGTAAAAATAATCGTGAGCCCAAGCCAGTTTGACTCAATAGATAGAGCATTGGCCTGTGAATGAAGGGTCCCGGGTTCGATTCTGGTCAAGGGCACATGCCTGAGTTGCAGGCTAGATCCCAAGTGTGGGACGTGCAGTCGATCAATGATTCTCTCTCATCAATGATGTCTCTATCTCTCCCCCCTCCCTTCCTCTCTGAAATCAATAAAAAAATATATTTTTTAAATATCATGAGTAGATGAAAGGACATTGGATTTATTACTCAAGTAGAGGGAATAGCCTTTGCTAGGAGAACAGTTTATTCAACAAAGATAGGAAAGGAAGAATTTATGAACACGGGTGCTAGAAGGTAGGTAAATGTAGTTTTTGAAAGATCTCTTTTAATTCCTTCTGTCTTCTATTATATAGAAAGCATAGTCACCAGCTGAGAGCAAGGATTGTGGAAGAATTCTGGAGGTTTGAAGAGATGAGGAAATATGAAATAGTCCCCAAGGAGAAAAGAACCAGAGAAAAAGGATAAGTAAAGGGCATGTTTCAGGAAGGAAGTGATTCCAGAAGGAAGCTTAGATAAAAGGAACAGTGAGCAAATAAATTGGTAATCATATAGAAAAGTCTAAGTATTATCTGTAAAAAAGTGTGAAATACTCAACTTGTAGAGTTTTTTTAAAAAAAGAACTAAAGTGCAAGACAACAACTACTTATAAAGAGGAAATGACTGAAGTTAAAATATTCTTAACATCAAGATATTAATGCTAGATTTTGTTAAGTATGCAAGTAAAATTTCAAGATTAACCACTAAAAGAAAAAAACTAGAGCGTAAACTTCCAAACTAATAAAGGAACTAAAACAAAATAAGAACAAGAAAATACTCAACCTGTAAAGAAAGGACACAACTAGAGGGGAAAAAAAGCATAGAAAAAAAACAAAACAGAAGCAATGGAAACTAGATGAGAGAAATATGATCATCTCTAATCACCACAAACATCATAATCAACACAAACATAAGTGGACTAACTTTGCCAGTTGGAGCTAAAAGACAGTAATGGTCAGATTTTTTTTTTTTTTAAAAGAACATGAAACTATGATGTTTACAAGAGCACCTAAAAAAGGACTTATAAAAGTAAAACATAAAATGATTTAAACATATATACCAGGCAAGTATTAGCCAAAAGAAAGTCAAAGAAGCTAGATTAATATCAAGTAAAATAAAATTTCTCTATAAACGTGGGCTAATCAGGAGCTAGCTGACAAAACTTAGTCACAGGAATTATTACTTAAGAAAGTCCCTCAGGCAGCACGGTTCAATAGTTATCTGCACTGATAGGAATGTTCTATAAATGCACCGTTCGATGTAATAACCACAAGCCACAGGTGGCTGGTGAGTACTTGCAAGGTAGCTAATGCAATTGAGAAACTAAATTTTTAATTGTATTGAATTTTAATTAGTTTAAAATTTAAGAGTGACACGTGGCTAGTGCTACTGTATTGAACAGCACAAACTTAAGAGATTACTCCAATCCTCTCGTACTACAAGGGCCCAGAAAAGGGCAGAGCCTACCCAAAAACCATAGGGGAAGCCACAACCAGAATTTAGGTCTCTTGATTCCTAATTAACATTCTTTTCTGGTACCCCAACAGTTCCTTAGCCACCTTATTAAAAAAATCCAGTTACTTTTTACTATGATTTTTAAAAGAAATTTTGTACAATTCCTAAGAGTAAATCTAGAAGTGTAATTTGAAATAGTTTACTACATGTACAAAATTTCTTTAAAAAATCATAGTAAAAAGTAACTGGATTTTTTTAATAATAGGAATAATCACCATCATTATTTTTTGACTTCTTACTTATGTCATAATTACAATGACATAATGATAACAGTATCAATGACAAACATTCATATGGCATTTATTACATGCCAGGCACAGTTTTACGTGCTTTTAACATGTACTGACATTTAATCCTCACAACAAACTTATGAGGTAGAAACTCTAATATTCCCATTTTACACATAAGGAAGCTGAAATTAAATAGCTTGCTAAAGGTTACACTGCCAGTAAATGGCAGAGCTGGGATTAGAATCTATGTAGGCGGCCGAGTTCCAGTGTTTATAGTCTAACCACTCACAAGACTTTACTGCCTCCTTAGCAAAAAATTAAATGAATAAATGAATGAAGGAGTGTAGCTTCACCAAAGCAGAATGTAAACATTGCCTTCAGATCTAGAAAACCTAAGTTTTTTGATTCCCTTCAAAAATCACTTGAAAGGGTACAGTATTTACCTTGTTACTAAAATCACCTACTCCCTGACACCGCCCACACACACCCATGCCAACGTGGAACATTTGAAGAGAGTCCAGTTTCCTAAAGTGTCACCTGCACAGCCACTTAAGTGATGCCAGTTATCTGCAAAGTGAGCTGAAAGCTCCCATGTCAGCCAATCCTTCCCTAAAGACATTAATATAAAAAAAAGGAAGAAAAAATAAAGGAAAGTGTCCATTCCTAGACACAGTATTTACATCAGGCTTCCTAAGCTCTTCATCCTAAAATTGTTTTCATGAGTGCAAACGAAAGACATCAGAAAAGTATTATTCACCCCCTCCCAGCTGACAAAAGGTCAAGTGTCAGAGCTGGCAGCCAGGCTTCTAAAATAGAGAACATTGTACCTGAGAGCCAGAGTAACACAGTAACCAAAAAAAAGAAAAGGGGAGGGCTGTCTGCGGTCAAACAGAGCTGGATTGGAATCCTGGTTCAGCCAGTTACTGTTTGCATAAATGCAAAATATGCCTAAGAAAAATATCTATTCCATAGGATTGTTGTGAATGTGAATACAGTAGTCAACAATCTGGAATGTAAACACTCCCCATGTGTCCGTCCCTAATTTTTATTCCAAAGACTTGACAACTATTTTTCTGTTTCAGGAGGAGAGGACCTAAACTGCCCCCACTAACAACTTTCTCACTTCTCCTTTAAAGTCTTCAGAGGAGTTTCTGCACTCAGAAGCAGGAGGGTATGTGCTTGTGAAGAGCTCTGGCTCTGGGATTTGTAGCCCAGTTAGCCCACTTATGAGCTGTGTGACTCCTGTGCCCCACTTGAGATTCTTTATCTGTGAAATGGGGATGATAATGTTATCCATCTTAGGAGGTTACTATGAGGACTAAACCAGCCAATATATGAAAAATGCACAGAACAGTGCCTGAATATAGCAATATACAGTAAATGTTAGTTGTTACACTTCTCCCCATAGGTAATATGGTTCAAATTTTTAGCACATGGAGAATAAGAAAATCATTTTAGAACTCTAGAATATTAGGTCTGGAAGAACTCTTAGGAATCATTTCTAATTCAACTCTCTCATTTAATAAATGGTCTGCAGGGAAGACCACAGCAAGCTATATGGTCTGACCAGGATTAAAACCAGGCCTTGCCTGGCTGGAGTGCTGCAATAGTTGAGCATCAACCCAAGAACCAAGAGGTCACCAGTTCAATTTCTGCTCAGAGCACATGCTTGGGTTATGGACTCAGTTCCCAGTATGGGGTACACAGGGGACAGCCAGTGGATATTTCTCTCTCAGTGATGTTTCTCTCTCTCCCTCTACCTTTAAAAATCAATAAAAGCATATTAAAACACATACACACACACACACAAAAAAAAAACCCAAGCCTCCTGATTCCTATTCAGTGCTCATACCATACCACTGCATTTCTTCTTCTTAATGAAAACAGTAGTCATGCAGTTTCTCCTGTCTGCAAACCACTAGGCCACCTTCTGCAAAGAGGCAGAGCTACATTGCCTGCTTACTTGTCTTGATTAGTCTTCAGACGACTTCCCATTCTTACAAGGTGAACTCAACATTCCCCTTTGCAGCGAGAATGAACAGGCCCAGACAGAGTATAGTGGAAGCTATGCAATGTGACTTGTAAAGCTAGGTGATAAAAATGTTATGCATTTCTATCTTGTTCTTTTGAGGCTTCCACTCTTGAAATCCAGCTGTCTTACTGTGAGGAGGTCCACACTAGCCCATGAAGAAACCAACTCTGACATCACAGAACAGAGAAACACACCTTCCCCACTGTGCCTCCTTTGAGTTCCTGACCCACAGAACTGTGAACACAATAAAATGATTTCTTTACACCACTAAACTTTTGAGCAGTTTGTTATACAGCAATGATAACTAGGATAACCACAAGAGCTTCATGTCTAACAAGGAATAAAAATACTAAATACATGACTCTAAGGGATTGCCTACACCTAACACAGTAACTAGAACAGAGTAGTAAATTATCTGCTGATGTCGCAGGTAGTTATTATTATGTCCACTTTTGCAGATGAGAAACGAAGCTTTGAGAAGTTGAGCAACTTGCCCGAGGCTTTTTAGCTTGTTAGTGGCAGAATAAATTGAAACTTAGATCAAAACCCACACTCCTAACACTACCATTCTGTCTCCCTTGGTACTTACAATATTACACTAAATATACAGTAATCTGTTTTTAAAATGGAGTTGTCAGCATTTAAAACATTCTGCATATCACCTCAGAGAAGCATTCATTCCCTGACCTTACTATTTCAGGTAATATCAGTTCCCTCATCCTTTCCAGCCTCTCCATCCCAATTTCCAGTATTTATCCCTCGCTGAAACTGTCTTATTAACAGCAGTGTCCAAGACAGTGGTAGGTAGGTGATCAAAAATTATTTACTGAATTAAGGAGGGACTGTATTCAGGCACACTGACTGTCCACCCAATCTCATCACACATCAATAAATGAACAAATTAGGGGGGATAAGAGAAAATCAAATT
This sequence comes from Lasiurus borealis, assembly GCA_004026805.1. Classification (NCBI taxonomy): domain Eukaryota; kingdom Metazoa; phylum Chordata; class Mammalia; order Chiroptera; family Vespertilionidae; genus Lasiurus; species Lasiurus borealis. The sequence continues at coordinate 19,949 of PVJN01028206.1, read as the reverse complement.
TCAAACAGCAAAACTGCAGCAGAGTCTTTCCATACAGTAAGATCAGTACAAGAAAAAAAAGAAAAAAAAAAGGAAGGGGAGAGGAATCAATGCTACCACTCACCCACTTAGAAAAGCATAAACCCTGAGTTCGAATATAGATGTAAGAAATGGGATGGAGTAGGGAGATCACATCTTCTATTCTCTATTCATAACCACTGTCCCTCAGCCCTCACACACAATTCAGTTCCTTCAGACACACTAATTGAACCACCGGAGGGACAACTGTTGGTGCCCCGCTAACTTCAGACCTTCTACCCTCTTTTAGCCTTTCTTTTTGCACCAGTCACCACTTCCTGGAATGGAGGTATGGTTCTCCTCCCCCCCTCCCCTCACCCCCCAGGGCAAGGAGGCAGTAACTTTACTCTTGAGAAAGAGATAAATTGGGGAATCTTCAGACCAAGAGCAAGGGTCTTTGCATATACATGTCCAAAAAATAGGTGCTATTTCTCCTAGCACTAAAGTTGACTGTTCCTGAGAACCTACCAAGTGCTAAGCACTAGGCTGGGGGCTCTTAAACATGCTTCTTCTCATTTCAGGCACATTCCTTACCCCAACCCAAGAACATCCCATCACAGCATTCCCTAGACCCGCTACTCCCTACCCCAAGAAATCTTCTTCAAACTCCAAGAGCAGTTGGCTAGGATAAAAAAAAAAAAAAAAAAAAAAAAAAGAATCTGGCATGATTTAAGAGATAGAATGGGAGGGGGAGGGGCCGTGTTAAGAGGAGAAGAGGGTTATACTGGGCTGGGGACCCAGGATAAGTAAAATTAAGAATGCGGTCTGACCCTTTCCAAGCCCAATACGTCCATCAGAAGAGGTGACCAGGAGCAGGAAACTGAAGCCCAGCAAACAGGTGGCCCCGAGGCGAGGCCGCAGCTCCATGGTGGCAAGAGTGCGGGGGTCACCGGGCGGAGCCGACGCAGAGCCCGAGTCCGACAGCAGCCAGGTCCGCGCCCTTCCCCAAACGCGGCTCAACCCAACCCCTCCAGGTCTCAGATTCTTTTTCTCCCCTTAACTCTGAAGGAAGTGATGTTAAGCGGATGTGGGTGGTGCCTCCGGGGTCCGGGTGGTGATCGAGTGGGTTTAAAGGTGCAGATCACGTAGAAGGGCATGCATGTTGCTCTCAAACGCAAGTCGCTTCCCCTTCCTTACCCAGCCCCGATTCGAGGCGTTCAGTCGGAGGACACAGAGGGGGAAAAAGCGGGCTGAGATAGTGAGTGGGTGAGGAGGAGGCTTCGGAGAACCGTTGCGGGTCGCGTCTGCCAGCTGGTTAGCCCCGCCCCCCTAGAACCGCTGCACTTAATATTAACAAAGCAAATTATTGATGGGTGAAGTCAGCTGTTCCAAACAGTGGGCGGGCTGCCCGTTGGCCTGGGGTCCCACTTCCCCCTCCGCAAACAGAAAAGACTATATAGACTACCGGGTTTCAGTCTTAGGTTCCTGCTCGGTCTCCAGGAGACCTAGAAAAACCTATCCTGCGGTACCCGGTCTCCGTGCCTTGCAAGAACGCCTCTTGTTGCTGGAAAAAGAAGGGTTGGACCTTATTTTCCTTGCAACCGCAATTCTTCCCACTCAGGGGTTATGCAACTAACTAACGCCTGCTCTGGAGAAAACCCGACCTTGGTATCTGTTGTTGCAAAACTGACCTCGCTCTTCAGGGAACCAGGACAGAAGTCACTGCAGGCCTTTACACTGTTAAGCTTCTTCCGGTTAAACCTATTGGCTTTTGTCGTTTTCGTTTATTTTATTTACGTATTCTTCTTTTTCTTTTGTTGTCTTTAAACTTTGTGGGTTGAGTATTTCTCCAAAAAAAAATTTTTTTTTCCTCTCTGGGTGTCATAACAGGTCAAAATTTCCCTGTCTCGCCTCCTAAGTGGAGACTAGATGAGTACAACAGTGTATACGTAATGCCTAGTAACAGACACCTGGCAAAGTACACACCCAAACAAAAATTACACACTGCCTTTTATTTTAGGCACCAACACAATGGAAAGCCCGGGAGACTGCAAGCTCCAGAATGCAGCGCGGCCACCCGCACCTGTCACCTTCCTATTGGGAGGCGCAAAGCAGCCTGGGCCCTGTAGTTCGCGCACGCTCTCCCCGGATAGGTCGCTCGGTTGAGGGGCCGGCTCTATCACGTGGGGCCCCGCTCCCGCCGCCGCCGCCTCCGTCGTCTTTCTCTGTCGGGGCTCAGGCAGCCATCTTGCTCTTGCCGCGTGCTGGTGTGGGAGGACTCTTCCCTGCTTCAGGTGAGACCCCCGGCGGTCCCGCCACCCCACGGCCGCAGGCCGCTGCGCCCGGTCTCCCCCGCGCCCTCTTCTTCCGACACCCGCCACCCTCTGGGGCTGCCACTTCCGCCGTGTGGCGCGCGCCAAGCGGGGGGCGGAGGCGGCTCGCCCGGCCTGTCGGTTACCGGCGGCGCAGCCGGGGGTCGGCACCTGAGGGAAGGTCCCCGGCACCACCACCGCCGCCCTCGGTTGGGGGCGAGCGGGGCCCGCGCTGTCGCCGTCCAGATCCAGCCCCAGGAGGCGGGCGATCCCCTCGCCTCTGTCCTGCTTCTACTCCTCGTTGTTATCCAAACAGCGTTGTTGTGAGCTCTGAGCTATATACACACACACAGCCAGCCGGCCAGTCCTTGGTGTCATCGCGTTGGATTCTCCCCTGCAGGGAGGGAAACGGAGGTCTGCAGCCCCGGCCCCCTGCCGCCGGGACCGAATTAACGTTGCAGCGCTCAGCGCCTCCTTCCTCCTCAGGGCAGTGACTGTTGACCAGCCGGCCTTCCACTCCGGGACCGGGACTCTCTCTGCCTTGCGGGTCTCGGGAGCCCCGTCACACTCCTTGGATGCTTAGTCGTGTAGGCTGTCAGGGACACATGGAGGACTGACCGACTGACACAGGGTTACGTCGCTAGTGAATGGTGGTGGTTTCAACTTCCTTTTCCCACGTTCTTCTTGCACCATTATAAACACCATAGCTGTCCCCTCGCGAGGTTGGTAACAATAGTTACCGATTTTATTTTTTTTATTTTTTATTTTTTTTGCGCCTCTATACTGTTGTGAGTCATGCCCTGTGCTATTGATAACCTTTACCCAGGAGGGAAAAAAAGCACCCCTTTGAAGTGTGCGGTGTTAACACACTTTCTCTCTAGGACAGCAGCAGCACAGGTGCAGAGAAGTAAAAATGCCTTCCCGAAACGCTTCTGATTGCAAAGCTTGTGTTTTTCTCTTAGAGAAACCCAACACGATTAAAAACAAACAAAAAACACAAAGGGGGTCAAGGGCTAAAGGCAGAAATTATTATATCTCTGTGTAAACATGATGGAGGTGAAAATGCCTATTATAATGTTTGGAAGTTAGGCACTCAGTAAATACTGAGTGTAACCTCATTATTGATGCCCTTTCTTGAGTCCTTGAGGAAAAGGCTAAAAGATTCCAGGACCCCCCCCCCCCCCCCCCAAGGAAGAGCTCAGGGATCCTATGCCCATTTAGGAAGTTACTTCTCCCTTTTGGGAACCTAGAAAGAAAGTGTCTTCTCCCTTCTGGGCCTTCATTTGCAAATCTGTTAAGTTCAGAGGGAGGTGAACTGTTCATAATTTTTGCCCTGCTGCTGCTTGCAAGTATTTGAGACAGGCTTACATACAAGACAATAAATCACAGGTTGATTTGAGGGCTAAGGAGGTAAACTAGGTGATCTTTTAAGGTTTACTTTCTAAGCTTGACATTTCTCATAGACCAATCCTATTTCCTACTTGAATTCCATACACTCAAACCTGCTAATAGACAAAGGACCACCCTTCTTCCCTTACCCCCTTGAGCTTCCAACCTCCCCAAAATGCTTTTTTTCCTGAGAATAAGTTCTCTGTTGTCCTGGTTACCTGAAATGGAATCTATTCTCTCATTGTACACATTGATATAGTTCATTTTGTTGCTTTTGTTTCAGACAAGTCTGGACTCTTTATCTTGATTTCTGTCTTTTCTCTTCCATCGCTTGGGGGTTGTTATTTGAAAATGCAGAGTCGTCCCAAAAGGTTTATTTACCGTATGTCTAGTTCTAATAGTTTCACTTAGCTTTTTTTTTTTTTTTTTTTTTTTTTTTTTTTTTTTTTTTTTTTTTTTTTTTTTTTGTCAAAAAAAAAGATCTTTGTTAGTTCACTTCATCTTCATAGCTCTTTGTTCACTACATCTTCATAGCCAATTCATTTGATAAAAGTGAATAGTGGTCCTTTTCTGTGGATATTGAGCATAGAGATTGGGATTTACATCAGCAAATTTAAGTCTATGACACATTGAAGACCTCTGATTTTGTATTCTAATAACCCTTCCTCCTATAAGCGATAGTTTTTAGCTGCCTGAACATTGTGATTCAGTGCTGAGCAACAATTTAAGGAATCATAAATTCTAAATGTTATTTGATTAAGCTGCACAACTGGGACAATGAAGTCTGTAAATAAATACTGAAAAATGTAAAAAATGTTATTTGGAAACTGGGCTTTATTTGGCCTTAAAGCAGAGATATATATACAGGTTAGTGCCTAAGTACAGTGTCAGAATATGGAATGTTTAGGAGTATCTTTGGTTCTCATTCACTTCTCAAATGAAGAAAACAGTCTTTTTCATCTGAATGATGAGGTTAGAGAATTGGCCAAAAAAGGCTTGTACTTTATGCCATCTCTCACATCTCAGTAATGACCTATTGATCCACAGAACAAGTAAAAGAAGGCTTTAACATTGGCTTTTATTTATATAGTGTGGAATGTTGTGGCTCATTATAAACTTAAGAACTTTCTTCCTTAGTATGAGTATCACCGATCAGACTAGGAGTCATGATTTCATAATGTTAGAATTTTCAAAATTAAGTTTAGCCTTAAAGAGTATATATTAAGAGTCTTCACCTTTCCCCCACCCACAAATTTTAGTATTAATATAGCAGAGATAAGTTTTTTTATCAAATTGTGCAGTGAGGCATTGTGTATGCATGCATATCTTATAAGTATGACATATTATATCACTGCAAAGTATTGAATGAACTCTGTGGAAAGTGGTGCAGAAGCACTGAACCTCTAAAAATGTGGTTCTCATTCCATTATTAACATACCATCTGACCTTGAATAGAGGACATGACTACCTCATATCTTGACAGCTAGACAGCCTATTGTTGAATTTTTTCTTTGTCCAGCTTTTTTTTTTTCTTCTTCTGTTTTTATTTATGGCTTACAAGGAATACAGAATGTGATTTGGGAGAAAAAGTCTACTTAAAGGTTGTGCTAATAACATTTGGTAACAGCTCTCTGCTGTAAAAATCTTTGAGGGAAAAACTGGCTTGCCTACAGAGATTTTTTGTAAATTGGTTAGGTTTTACTGACTCATGCATTTAAGGAGGGATCTTCAAATAGGTAACTGTGAATCCCATTTGTATATTCGGCTCCCTTGTGATATTTAATTTTTGTTCTTTTAATATGTGGTTTATGAAGCTAGAAAAAGTTATTAATATTTATTAAGAATATAGGCAGTATTAATATGATCATGGTGGTAATGAATGCTGCAAACTCAGTGAACCGGAAGGTACTGTTGCATAAACAGTTATTTTATTTTGGTAAAACAGTAACTTTAACAAATCTATTTTTCCCCCCCCTAGATTTACCAACAGCATGAATCAAGAAAAGTTAGCCAAACTTCAGGCTCAGGTCCGGATAGGGGGCAAGGTGAGTGTGGCATAAAAAAAAAATTGGTAGGAGAATGTATTATTATCAGATATTATTATTTGGATTTGTGGTTATTGAAAATCTAAAATCTTTTCAATAATCAAATCAAACCACATTCCAATTTGAAAATAATTTGTCAAGATCTAAAGTAGATAACCAGAAGACTTCTCTTTCTGGTGGTGCAATGGAAATAGCCACCTTTGTTTGAATCCTCTTAATATCTGGTAGTTACATGACAGGAAGAAGCTACCCAAACTTGTTAAGCTTCCATTTTTACATCTGCAGAAGAGAAATAGTCCTACATAGGATGCTCAAAAAAATTAGAGTAATATTTATAAAACACCTAACCTGGTGTCTGGCACAGAGTAGATACTTAATAAATGGTAGCTATTGTTATTTTAAAGATTTATTATTGATTTTTAGGGAGGGAGAGAGAGATTGATTGACTGCCTCCTGTACACTCCCTACCAGGGAGTGAGCTCATCACCTGGACATGTGCCCTGATTGGGAATCAAACCAGCAACCTTTTGGTGTACAGGACAATGCCCAACCAACTGGAGGCACATTGGCCAGGGCTGATAGCTATTATTATGTTATATTCACCTTCAAGGCATCCAAACTGTGCTGGATACTCTTTGCTACAGTTTGGTTTATAAGTGGTTTAACTGAAGATATTCCAGCTGATTGTACATTTTGTTCAGTGTAGATTTTCCTCCCAAATTCCTGCCTAAGTGAACATGAGCACTCTTTTTTTTTTTTTTTAAATATATTTTATTGATTTTTTTACAGAGAGGAAGGGAGAGGGATAGAGAGTTAAAAACATCGACCAGCTGCCTCCTGCATACCTCTTACTGGGGATGTGCCCACAACCAAGGTACATGCCCTAGATCGGAATCGAACCTGGTACCTTTCAGTCCGCAGGCCAACGCTGAGCCAAACCGGTTTTGGCCATGAGCATTCTTATTCCATGTACTCTGAAGCCTGAGGAAGAGCTAGTTCTGAGCACAGAATGTCTTTGATTCCCTTCAGCTCTATCCTCAGGGTCAAGGAGAACATTCTACCGTTATCTCTGCCCAGTACAATCTTTGCAAAAGCTAAAGCAAGAATAGTGCTTACATCAGCCCAGGGGAGGGATAGGTAGGATACTATGTAGCAACTCAACTGTGTCATTTATATTGATGATAACCACCACTCCTGGGAATAGGGATAGGAAAGGGTGAAGGGAAGAAGTGACTAGTACTTTCTCTTTTCATGGTGATACAATTATGTGGCTTTGGAATCATTGATATTCATGTAAACAAAGTAGGCACATTGTAGCATCAAATGTAATATACAATGCAAAAACTAAAGATATTCAAGTATCATAGAATATACCTAGAAAAGCTTGATACAGCATATCACTATTATATGTATTTTAAATGAAGTGGTTGGCACATTTTTTTCATTTAACTAGTTTATTGAGCACCTACTATGTGCATAGCACAGAATATAAACCAGTTTAAGTTTCCTTCTTTTGACACAGTTCAATTTGAGAGACATGCTCACAATTACATTACAAAGTAATAAACGTTAAAATGAAGTACAAGCATTCTTGTCCCTGAGAGACAAGGAAGTAATCACTGAGCTGAGATGTGAAGAATAAATAAAATTTATTACTAGGTAGACAGGTGACAGGGTGAATAGATTAAAAAGAGATTGTCATTTTCACACATGTAAAGGCACAAAGGATGCTGAGGTAATGGGATGTTTTGCTTTAGTTTGTTACAGCTAGAGTTTAGAGTTTATAATTTGAGGTTGGATTATAGTCTTACATGCCATACTAGGAGTTGAGAATTTTATCCTAGAGGTAAGGGGCGACTATTGAAGGACCTTAAGAAGGAAATGACAGTCATTTTAGAAAGATAACTGCTGGCAATGTGGAAAATTGAATGAGATAGAAGTTTGTATAGAGGAGAACAGTCAAGATGCTGCTGCTATAATATGTGAGAGACAAATATAAGGGTTGGAATTGACTGATGGAATATGGGGGATGAAGAGGAGAAATAAGAGTTTGGGATAAGCTCCAGATTTCTGACTTTAGAGACTGGATATACTGTGGTACAACCAGCTACAAAACTTAGGAGATACAAGAATTGTTTGATGGACTAATAAGCTTTTAGATGTATTGAATTTGAGGTGTCATTTGAGTTGTATCCAGCAGGCAATTAAGCTATCCCTGAGTCAGAAATGTTTCACAAATAAATGACCATATATGTAGTTATTCATGGTCTATCCTTTAGCAACTGGATTTTATCACAATTTCTGCTGCTACTCAACAGAGCTCTCTTCCACTCCCACTGGAGTTGCTGAAACTGAAGTCCCTGCCCAACCTCAGTAAGGCTGTGTACTATTCTAGGAGTTACTCAGAGATTGAAAACTCCATTCCTTTCCCCTTACTCCTGCCAGGTCTCAGAAAGGTATAGCCCTCAAGACTTTGGCTGCTCTGTTAGTATTTTGGCTCTGCTTTCAGTTTCATTTTTAGAAATTGGCCCAGGAATTTTTATCTATTATTTTTTATTGTTTACCGGTGGAAAAATATATTTAGAATTTCAAAATACCTGTTTAGAAATGAGCTTTTCCTTTCTTAGTAAATAGAGTAAGTTTCAGTCTATTGCTTAGGCCAAACTTCTAAGCATCATTCTAAATTCCCTTTTTCCTCATATCTGACATCCAATCCATCAGCAGGTCCTGTTGGTTCTTCTGACAGTCTGAGTTCTCCCCATCTCCACTGCCACATTCCTCAGCTCTTACCAGAATTGCTATAGTAGCTTCCTGGTTAATCTCATTATCGTTCATTTTCTATAGCAACCTCAGCCATCTTTTAAAATTATCAATCAGATCAAGTCATTTTTGTGATTAAAACATTTCAGTGACTTTCTATTGCAAGGAATAAAATCTAATTCCTTCCTATAGCATTCTAGGCTACTTGGCCTAGTCCTTACCTATCTTTCTGATTTCATTTTCTTCCTCCTTTCCTATTCATTCTGCTCTTAGCCATTCTGGCCTGCTTTCTTTCTTTAAACAACAACAGATTCACTCTTGTTTCATTCTGCTTGGATCAGTCTTCCCCTAGATCTTCCCATGGGTCTAAGTTCATATGTCACCTTTTCAAAGAGGCTTTCCCTTAGTATTCTAATAAAATAGTGCTTAGCTCCCACACAATACTCTTATCACAGTGTTTTCTCAATACACTCATCCCCTTTGAAATGACCTAGTTTGTTTATATGTTTATTTACTTGAATAAATAAATCTTTATTACCCTTCCACTATAATATATAATCCTTGACATGAGAACCTGATGTTTTTCACTCCTGGATTCTAGGACTCTAGAACACTCACGTAGTAGGCATTTGATTCTTAATTATGTCATAATCTTCAAAGATTCAGACTATCTTTAGACTTTATTGTCAAGGTGTGATAGGTACTGTAAAAAAGTAGTCCTGATAATGTTTAAAAGTTGTTATAAAGCACACTAAATTGTCTTGAAGTTATGTTATTTTTATTAAAAAACTTGAAACAATGTGTTGAAATGATAAAGGCTGAATATTGGAAAGAATAAGAACTGGCTAGAACTGACCTTCAAAAATCTGGATTAGGCTGACAAACACAATTCTGAGCATTATTAATCATTACTATTAAGTCAGCAATTTCTTATGTGGGTTTTAGAGGACTGTGGATAGGAAGACATGTGATTGCAGTTGCCAGATGCAAGGCATGCTAACCCTTCTGTTTGGTTATTTTTCAGGGTACAGCTCGCAGAAAGAAGAAGGTGGTACATAGAACAGCTACAGCTGATGACAAAAAACTTCAGAGTTCTCTAAAGAAACTGGCTGTCAATAATATAGCTGGTATTGAAGAGGTATGATCACTTTGTAAATTGTTACATTATATAGACAAATAGCACATTCACAAATAATTATCTACTTTTCAAATATAAAATATCACCATAGGAGAATCTGATATTGTCACAGATATCTTTGAAGGACTGTAACTGTTGAATTTACTTATTGTATAAAATTGAATGCTTATCCAAAAAATGATTTTGGTAAACAGTTAATAAATCCATCATACTTTTCAGACTGAAAGTATTTGCATATATGACAAAATTATGGAACAGCTCTTGAATTTTAAGGTAAAATAAGATTTTTTTTCTAATAATATAGAAATAAAGAAACCCTAGGATTTCTTCAAATATGATGGACGTTTTTTCCCATAAGAATACTGTTCTGCTATTACCTTAGCCAAGAAGCTCTAGTAATAGCTTTTCATAGATTAGATATTTTACTATTCCTCTTTCAAAAATTATTGGTTGAATATTTTTAAATCATTTTATTATACTTTGATGATACTACTTCTCTCACATATGAAGCCAAAGATTAATGTTTCTTTCAAAAGACACTAAAAAATTATCATAATATCATTTACTTGTAATGTAACCATCCAGATCCACTTCTACCTAATGATTCCATTTCTGACAATAACTAATGTATTAATTTTCACTCCCATAAGTTAGATTTAATATGTCATTACTATGTGTGGTACCATTATTTTCACAATCTATATAATAAAACCCTAATATGCAGATCGACCGATTGGCAGAACAACCAGTTGCTATGGTGCTCACTGACCACAAGGGGGCAAGTGCTCAACACAGGAGCTGCTTCCTGGTGGTCAGTGTGCTCCCACAGGGGGAGTGTTGTTCAACCAGAAGCCGGACTCACAGCTGGCAAGCTCAGTGGTGGTGGTAGGAGCCTCTCCTGCCTCCCCTGAGCCTAAGCTGGCAGTTGGACATCCCCTGAGGGGTCCTGGACAGCGAGAGGGTACAGGCCGGATTGAGGTAACCCTCCTCTTCTTATCTATAATTAGAGGTGCACCGGGCCTCTAGTTATAGATAAAAGAAATCTCCTTCATTGTTTCCAAGGACATTGCTGTTTCTTCTTCCTCAGGTCTTAATGCAGGTGTTATTTCCTCTCAGAAACCTTCCTAGTAGCAAATATACATATTTATGCAAAGAAGGATTAGATGGCTTTCCTGTAATGTCCAGTTTTGACTTTTATTATAATATTTATTAAACTGAATTGTTGGTATTGCCAGTACAATTCTAACTTCTTGAAGAGTCATAGTTCCAGAACATCACATACAAAATTAATGGTACATAATAGGTATGTACATACTCTTACATGCATCGTTTGTGTTCATATATGTGCATGCTGTCTTCCAACACTAACAAACTAGTTGCACTTTTACCAAGTAAAGTTCTAACCTTACTTCCTAAGCTGTCAGTATTTGTGATTTTTCTCCCTTAACAAAGCTTAATTTAAGTCCTCTTGAGAAATTTAAAAAACTGAATGACTATTTGGATTGAGACAAGCTTCTCTGGTCTTTTATGCATGCATTAGCTTGTTTTGGTTTAATAATTATAATCATATATAGATTTCTTTTACATGTTAGCAAAGGTAGAGAAATCCAAAGCTGTCAAAAAGTAAAGGGCAGAGGAGTGTCAGACTGTTTTCATAGAAAGCCAGGTTTTAGGAAGGCATTCCTAGGTGAATTCCAAAAGTGTAACCCAGAACTAAATTTCTGGAAGTGTTTTAAGTTCTATGACATTTGAAGATATATGGATATGCTTCTTATTTGATAATCTAGCTTGATATAGTGACTGTGCTGTCACTTTTCTTCCTTTGATAACATTAATCTATCAACAATAGTAGAGGTTACATTTCTCAGAAACAATTTATTTTATCAGAATTGTTTGATGAACAATGTCACCAAAAATGAATTTCTGCTTCAGGTGGCCTAATTGCTTCATAGAGTTGTACTGTTACATTCAGCTTCTAAACTAGGCTATAATTCTGCCTTTATGAACATGAACCCTTTCCTATCTTCCTGGAAACAACACTTTCTTTGTACTTCTGCTGCCCTTAGCTTAAATTGCTTTGCTACAATATTACAACCTCATATTGTGGGTTATAATGATTATTTATTAACCAAGTTGCCTATTTTTAGTTATTGGTTAACTCTTTCCACAATTTCTTCTTCCTCCAATTAGAGCCTCAGGTGCCAATGGGTGGACAGCTCTGAATATAGGAGAGTAAAAGGGAAGTACCATGCCCATTCACCTTATCATTCCATAGCAGCCATATTTTATCTTTTAATTTCCCACTTTTGCTATATTTTATTGTGATATATATGTGTGTACACACAAACACACATGGTTGAGCAAATGTAGGTTTATAGTTGTATGTCAAACACAGAATTTATTCTTATGTTATTTATTAATCATTGTATTATTTTCTATACAAACATCTATAAACCTACTTTTTGCCCCACCCTGAATATAACATAATATAAAATTTTGCCACTTAAACCATTTTAAGTGTACAGTTCATTGGCTTTAATTACAATTACAGTATTGTACAACTACCACCTTATCTATTTCCAAAGTTTTTCATGATCCCAAACAGAAAATCTGTACCCATTAAGCAATAATTCCCTGTTTCCTTCTCCCATAGCCCCTGATAACCTCTGACCTACTTTCAGTCTCTGTGATTTGACTATTGTAGATATTTCATATAAGAGGAATCACAATATTCATCCTTTCATATCTGCTTATTTCACTTAGCATAATGTTTTCAAGTTTCATCCATGTTGTAGCATGTATAGAACTTCACTCCCTTTATGGTTGCATAATATTCCATTGTATGGATAATATCACATTTTATCTATCCATCATTTGCTTTCCCCCCTCAATATAAAAATATAATGTCACTGTAGAAAATGAAGGGTATATAGAAAACATGAAAAAGTTACTAACATTTGATCATAATTCCATTACCCAGAAATAACTACTATCAGTCTTGTATTTCTTTGCAATTTTGTATGCATAGATTTTTATTATATACATATATCTGAGACTAGCTAGATGTACAATTTGGAATCCTTTTTCCCCCAAATAGCATTATATTATAAAAATTGTTTCACAGAAAAATATTCTAAATCACCAACCTGAATGTCTGCATATATTCCAATATGTGAATATATTATGATTTAACATTTCTTTATTATACATTGTAATGCTTTGATAATAAAAAAAAAATCACATGTTGGACTCTTAGGTATATAAATAGTTATCTTCATTTCTGATTTCCTTCAGATAGATTCTTGAAAATGTAGCTACTGGCTGAAAGAACATAAACATTTTTAGAACTCTTCATTGATATTGCCAAATTGTTTTTTAGAAAGGGTATATCATTTTACACTATCTATAGAATTGCTATAGAGCAGTCATCTCATTAGAGTCTTGCCACCAGTGCATAAGAGAAAATGATCCCAACATGACATATAGTTTGACAGCTGTTTGCTTTAGCTTATATCAATAAGAATAGGTTATACTTTTTATAAATCTTTAAAAATAAATAGGTGATGAGCTTAAAAGGATTGAACGAGAAAGATACTGAATTATGGGAGTGTGTGCAAAGCCCACAATTCTCAAAATATGACAACTCTTAGTCTCACAAAACCCCAGACATTTATTTATATGCCTTATTCTTAAAATGTATATTATTTCACCCCATTAAGATATAGTAGGAAGATAATTTAAAAATGGATTTTTTTATAAATATTTATTGCCACTATAGGAAGAAGTGGCAATAAAACTTGATTTTAAGACAACTGTCAGTTTTCACAACTGCAGCTACCTGGCCTAGTGGGGACTTGGATACAAAAAAATCACATAGCAGAAAAATTTAAACCACCTCTCTGAATGGAGTACCATTGTCAGCAAGTTCTATGGAGTTAAGCTAACTTGTGAGCCTCCAATAGCCATAAAAACTACTGCTGTGTAAGAATAAAACAAGCATGAGATTTGCCAGATAGGAGGCTGCTGGGATTAATATGTGTGGCCTAGTAAGAGGCCAGAAAAGGCAGGGCTTTTTTTTTTTAAGTTTTGATAGTAGCAGTTGTGAGGAATAATTTAAACTGGCCCTAAATTCTGTAGGGAGTAAGTCAGACCAAATATATAACCCAGAGGATTCTGGACATTTTCATTGGGGTTATTAATGGTGCTATTTCTAAACTTTGAGATGACCCCTCATTTACTGTTTGGGAGTTGAGGTCTGACAGCATCCATAATTTAGATTAAATTGAATAAGTGGTGTCTATTCAGCAAATCCGAGTGACTATTATGTGCTGGATACTTGCTAAGTCTAATAAGGCATGGTCTCTCTGATATCAAGGACTTCAATATAATAAAACCCTAATATGCAAATCAAATGGCAGAACGGCCGGTTGCTATGACGTGTACTGACCACTAAGGGGGCAAACGCTCAACGCAGGACCTCCCCTTGGTGATCAGAGCATTACCAAAGGGGGGGTGCCACTCAGCCAGAAGCTGGGCTCATGGCTGGCTAGTGCAGCAGTGGTGGTTGGAGCCTGCCGCCTCCACTGCAGGCAGGTGGTAAGGAGCAAGGGATCCTGGACTACTATAGCCCTGGACTGCAAGAGGGATGTCTGACTGTTGGCTTAGGCCCTATCCACAAGGGAACCGGGCCTCAGCCAGCAGGTGGACATCCTCCAAGTGGTCCCAGACTGCGAGAGGGCTCAGGCTGGGCTGAGCGACCCCCACCTCCAGTGCACAAATCTCGTGCACCTGGCCTCTAGTCTCTAATAAGGTAAAAACTTGTAAACACGACTACACTATGACAATTCTATTTAGTTGTAATACCCATGAAGTAAAGAATGTGCATAAATCACCTTAAGTTTGGGAGCATCTGACCCAAGACTTGGCTAAATGAGAATTTATAAGGTGGAAAGCAGCACAAGGTTTTTCTAAAAAGTGAAAACTGCATATATAAATGCACTAGGTGTGAAAAGACAAAATATTTTCTGGTAACTACAAGATATGTCCATATTGTTAAAACCAAAAATAAGAACAAGGGCGTTTGGACTGGGCTCTCAAAAACTCCTCCTCCATTGGTCAAGTAGCATCCTTTCAACTATCTGTTAATTGGGAAAAAAATACTGTGATATAAAGGAGCTGATGATTGAGAAAGGGTATATAGCTAGTTTAATAGTTTTTGTTTACTTGCCTGTTCCTTGTCCTTCTACTGTAGGTGGATCATATGACTTATTTAGACCAAACATAAGTAAAATTGCTGGAAAAAGTGAATTCTCCATATAAAATACATGCAAATTGCTTTGTGAATTTAACAAGTTCCTTAGCTCTTTTTTTTTTTTTTTTACTTCTAAAAGAGGGGGGAGGTCTCTAACTAATCAGCTCAACAATTTCATCCTTTCATAGTTTCTAATAGCTTGTGTCTAGGACCCTTATATAATTGTGTCATTTGCTCAGTAGAGAGGAAGGAATGTTAGATAGAAACAAAATATTCTGGCCCAGTGGTCGGCAAACTCATTAATCAACAGAGCCAAAGAGCCAAATATCAACAGTACAACGATTGAAATTTCTTTTGAGAGCCAAATTTTTTAAACTTCTTCTAATGCCACTTCTTCAAAATAGACTTGCCAGGTCATGGTATTTTGTGGAAGAGCCACACTCAAGGTACCAAAGAACTGCATGTGGCTTGCGAGCCGCAGTTTGCCAGCCACAGTTCTGGCCTATTTAATTTCTAGTATTTTATCCTCTCTCCTAAAATTAAGCTCTTTGGCCCTTTTTGGGCCTTTTTTATGAAACTACATATTTTTACAAACCCCATTTAAAACAACTATGAATAAATTTATTTTCATTTCACAGTCTGAGGTGGAATTCATCTTGCTTTTCACACTAAACTCAGTGTGTTTCAGACTACAAAGACCTACAGGATGTAAAATATCACTTAAAGGTAGCCCTTGGAAAAGAAGCTTGAACAGAGGGAAAACTGGTGAATGTTTATTCTTTTTGGTCCCGGGTTAGCTTTTTATTTATTTTGTAAATGAAGAAGATATTTATTATCCATATATCTATGCTATTTTCCTTTTGCATTCTTCATTGAGTCTATATTCTAAAATAAATAATTCTCTAGCAAGTGTTCATAGGACCATAGAATTGAATTTTTATAGGTAAATAAACATTTTAAGGATGTGAATGACATCATAGGAAGGAAACTAAACAGAAAGTTAAGAAACCCAAGTTCAAGTTCTGGTTTGCACATAACCAGCTATTTGTCCTCTTATTTCTTTAACACAGGTTGTAACTAGAATTTCAACACATATATGGCCTGACGTATTTGAGAACAATATTGGTTTCAAATCTGTGATTTTAACATCTGTAAATTTAAAAAATCATAAATTCCAATATTTGAGAGGCTTTTAATACCTGGAAGTGTTGTAGAAATCCTTTATTAAATTATGTAGTTTGGTTTTCATTTGGAAAATATAGTCCTACCATATCTTTATTCTTTTCCCATACTTAAATTATGTGATTCTAGAGTAAGTCTAAAGCAACATCTTATTTCATATCCATTGTGCCACCTTTTTCTCAAGCCATTTCCTCTTCCAGATTTTCAGCCACTTTAACATTAAACTGTTCTAACTAAACCATAATTGTCTTCAGAATTATATTTTTTCTAAAGTTAATATAAAAATTTTAACACAATATTTATTCAGAACAGCTGAATTGAATTAAATAAACATTTTTAGAATGTGAATGGCGTAATAGAAAGGAAACTAAGTAGAAAGTTAAGAAACCCAGGTTCAAGTTCTGATTTGCTTACTGTGTATTATATATATATATATATATATGTATATATATATATATATATATTTTTATATATAATAAAAGCATAATATGCTAATTAGACCAGACATACTTCCAGATGACCTTCTGGACAAAGCCAGGTCTGCGAGGGAAGCCCAGATCCCCAGCTGCTGGAGGGAAGCCTATGCCAGCAGCCAGGGGAAGGAAGGCCTACTCTTGTACTCTTGCATGAATTTTGTGCATTAGGCCTCGTGTGAGTGTCTGTGTGTGTGTGTGAGAGAGAGAGAGGAGAGAGAGAGAGAGAGAGAGAGAGAGAGAGAGAGAGAGAGAGAGAGAGAGAGAGAGAGAGAGAGAAATAGACCCTTAACTATAATACTGAGAGAGGGAAGGGTATAGAATTGAAATAGTGATTTCTGTCAGAGAAAAAATTGGGGGGAAATTATTTGTGGGGTTAAGTTATAGTTTTCCAGGGAATTTGCCTTTATTTTCTCTGTGTTCCAGGTCTTGCCTGAAATTTAGATGCTCCTTTCTTCCCCTACCTTTCTGGTGCTGTCTATCAGTGGTGGTGATCACCTCTGAGGAAGAAAAGCCCACTTCCACTGACCATGGAGAACACTCAGCATCTCTGCTTGATTGTGACAAGGGCAGTTTTTGGATGGATCATGAAATGCTTCTAAAGTAGCCAAGAGTTAACTCTCCTAACCTTTTTATATAATAAGCATGTTACCACCAAGGTAACTTACCCAGTGGAGTCAACTACATAGTGAAAGCACATTCTTTACACACTTAATGTATGCAAATTCAATTCTAAAACAGAAAGTGCACGAATGAGAGAAAAATAACATTTTAAATAGCACATGCTCAATCTTTTCAATAAGACCCAGGCTATGGATTAAATCAAATCTGAAATAGTCAATTCATATAGAAAGAATGTGAGGGTGGCTTTAAAGGTTTCCCAGTAATTGATAAAGCATGTTCAGGTAGCCAGGCAAGTGGATGGGAGAGCTTCTTTCACATTTACAAGGGTTATTGAAGGTTGTTGAGAAGCAACACTTAAGAAAGGAGGAACCGATAAAATCCTCTACAGAGAATGACATGCTAAGTTGAAGTTTTTGTAAGTTTACTAAGTATTCAAAAGAGTGAAACACCTAATTGATTAAATTTCTGAGTGTTCTTTATGGATTTTCAGTGGTTATTTTTACCATACACTATTATCCCATTACAACCTGTCCCCTAAGTAAGATGCTACCAAATGATAACTGTACCAATTTAGTTGAATAGTGTAAACTGAGTAAGATAAAGGCTATTTCATTAAGCCAGTTCTTGGCTCACTATTACTTTTTTTTTTTTTTAATGTGGGCATGAATTTCTTTCTCATAGTAGAAGTCTGAATGTAAAATCTAGATTCTTTGACCATCCTAATAATGTGTGCTAACTACATCATTTTACTTTGTTGCTAGGGTCTTTTTCCACCCAAACACTAAGATAATTACTACGTTTGGAATGCATAACTACCAACTAAAAACAACATAATTGGCTTTTTTTTTTTTTTTAAGATACTGTTTTAGTTGTACCTATTTTGTGAAGTACATTTTCTTTTGTGTTCATATAGGTAAATATGATTAAAGATGATGGAACAGTCATTCATTTCAACAACCCCAAAGTCCAAGCTTCCCTTTCTGCTAACACCTTTGCAATTACTGGTCATGCAGAAGCCAAACCAATCACAGAAATGCTTCCTGGAATATTAAGTCAGCTTGGTGCTGACAGCTTAACAAGCCTTAGGAAGTTAGCTGAACAGTTCCCTCGGCAAGGTAGGTATTTCATTTTAATACCTCTTTTCCTCCCCACCTTAAAGAACCTAATGATTTTTAAAGGTGTCACATTACTGGAAGCATTTGCCTGTATGTATATTTTACTTTTATAGTGTTACTTGTATGCTTCATAAGTTTTTTAGTTGGCTTTTTAAATAATTATGCAGTGTGGCATAGGGAATATTTGAATACATTTTGGTAGAAAGTAATTACCTAAAAGGAAAGTGCCAGGATCTTTTGGCCACATTTTGTAAATAGTCAATTGATACTTCTGATTAATGGCAGCAAAAACATAGTGTGTACCAGGCATTGTGTTAGATTTGTTATTTATACTATTAAAAGGATAATATGCTAATTAAGGCAGACATCTTCCAGACGTCCATCTGGACAAAGCCACAGTGGCTGCAAGGCCCAAGGCTCAGGTAGCCGTGGGCTCAGACAGCCTTGAGCCCTGGCCCTTCAGGGCTCAGAGTAGCCATAGGCTCACAGCAGCCATGGGTCACAGCAGCCATGGGCTCAGGCAGCTGCAAGGCCCAGGGTTCAGGCAGCCGCCACAATCGGGGTGATGAGGGTAGCGTCTTCCCCTAATCAGCCCAATCGCCTCCCTAAGCCCGTCAATAAGACATCCCCTGAGGGCTCCCATACTGTGAAAGGGGGCATGCCAGGCCGAGGGATCTCCTGCTCCAATGCATGAATTTTTATGCACCAGGCCTCTAGTCCTATATAATAAAAGCCTAATATGCTAAGTGTTTAGTCATCTGGTGACTGGTCAACTGTTCAACCAATCAAAGTGTAATATGCTAATGATATGCTAAGACTGCTCAACCGTTCGCTGTAATGTGCACTGACCACCATGGGGCAGACACTTCGATTGGTAGGTTAGCTTGCTGCTGGGGTCCGGCTGATCGGTATTGAGCGAGTTGGGCCAGACACACCCTGAAACCCTCTTGCAGTCCCTCCCTGGCCCCAGTCATGCACTGTGGGTCCCTCAGCCTGGCCTGTACCCTCTTACAATCTGGAACCCCTTGGGGGATGTCGGAGCAATGGTTTCAGCCAGATCCCGCCAGCCACTCCCCTCGGAGGGTGCCAGACACAGGGCTTATGGCTGGCAAGCACTGCTGTGGCAGCATGAGGCTCTCCAAATCGGGACTGATTGGGCGCAAGCCCATGGCAGGCACAGTGGGTCCTGGATGAGCAGGAGCTGCGGGTGGTGCTAGACTGTGGTTTTTGGCCCAATTCCCATAAGCCATCCTAAGGGACCCCACCCGTTCACGAATTTGTGCACACATAAAGACCACAGGGGCACTCATATTCTAATTTGAAAGAGTAAGAGGATACCCAAGTATGATTGCAGTTCATGTGCAGAGATAGAGGTTTCTCCTGGGTGTTTTAGAAACAGGATGTCCATGACAACTGTAGCCCATGGCTCTGAGTTTTCCCCTTATTTGAAATACTCTCTCATGTTAAGGCAAGTTTTAGTGCAAAATCGTGTACCTGTGACTATAGACAGGTACAGTTCTCTTGCAGCTTCTGAACTGCTCTGTGCTCTCTTAGCACAGCCCACACTAACCTTACTTGCAAGCTCATTTTAGACTAGAGACAAGAGTGAAAACCCATTTGTGGCTGCAGCCAGCCTCAGCTGTTTGGAATGGTGCCAGATCCT
>PVJN01028205.1:0-27423 GCA_004026805.1 Lasiurus borealis | reverse complement strand
GAGCACCCATATGACTGTCAGCTGATTTCTCAACAGAAACGATGCAGGCCAGACGGGAGTGGCAAGAAATATTCAACGTGATGAATAGCAAGAACCTACAACCAAGAATAATCTATCCAGCAAAGCTAACATTCAGAATTGAAGGGCAGATAAAGAGCTTCACAGATAAGAAAAAGCTAAAGGAGTTCATCAACTCAAAACCAGTGTTATATGAAATGCTGAAGGGTACTCTTTTAGAAGAGGAAGAGGAAAGAGGTAAAAGCCAAAAAATTATGAACAGCAAATGCATATCTATCAACAAGTGAATCTAAAAATTAAGTGAATTAAAAATTTGATCAACAGAATAAACTGGTGAATATAATAGAATCAGGAGCACAGAAAGGGAGTGGACTGTTAATTCTAAGGGGGAAAGGGGTGAAGGGTGTACAGGGAGAGACTGGACAAAAATCATACACCTATGGATGAGATCAATGGGAGGAAGATAAGGGCAGAGGGAGGGTTGGGAGCTGGGTGGAGGGATGCTATGGAGGGGAAAAAAGAGAAACAAATGTAATAATCTGAATAATAAAGATTTAATTAAAAAAAATGTTTAGGGCATTAGGAAAGAGCCCTGGAAAATGTTTACATTTATTCAGAAGAAGAGAATGTTTTGGAATGACTGTTTGTATTCCCCAAATTCATATGTTGAAATCCTAACTTCCAATGTGATGGTATTTGAAGGTGGGGTCCTCATGATGGGGTTAGTGGCATCATAAGAAGAGGAAGAGAGAGAGAAATCTCTGTGTCCCCTTTGCCATTTGCCAAGAAAAGGCCAGAGAGAGGTGCTGTCTGCAAGCCAGAAAAAGAGCTCTTATGAGGAACTGGATCAGCTGGCACCTTGATCTTGGATTCCAGCCTCTAGAATGGTGAGAAATAAATTTATGCTGTTCTAGCCACCAGTATATGTTTTAATGTTATGGCAGTTGGAGCTAAGACAAGGAGCCCATGGAAAGGAATGAAAAGACTGACAAGAAGGCTAAAGAGACATGCATGGGGTACTGGCTTCTTGGTGGTTAAAGATCAGACAGAAGAATGGTCAAGAAAGATCCCAACAGAGGAGTCTATTGCACTCTGTCAGTCTATTCTGGGCTTAAAGCTTTGTGTCACCATCTGTGTGCATGATATCTGGCACTTTCAGGTTGATGGCACTTGTGAGCAAAACAGACCATAACAACAGATTTACTCCTTGTCTTTGTAGATTTCCCTACTCTGGACAGTTTATGTGAATAGAATCATAAAATATATGGTCTTTTGTGACTGTCTTCTTTCACTGAGCATAATGATTTTAAGGTCTGTTCATGAGGCATGTATCAGTACTTCATTTTTTTTATGACTAAACTAGAGGCCCAGCATGCATGAAATCTTACGTGGTTAGAGTCACTAGGCCTAGCCTGGCCTCCATTGCTGGCCTCTGTTGCCCTGCGATGCTATGTGAAGTTCCTTGCTCTGGGACACTCCACTATGCTCGTGACCCCTTGACTGATCTGCGAGGCTACCCCATCCTTGCCACTACTCTGCAAACCTCCTCCTACCCCGTGATTGCTCCATGAGGCTCTCCCCACCCCTTGACTGCTCCACAAAGCTTGCTGCTGCCCTGGAAAGCTTGCTGCTGTATGGTCCGTGAAATGCCCCCACCTCACGACTGCTCCTCTAAGCTTGCTGCCACTGCGAAGCAGCCTGCTGCCCTGCCGCTCAACAGTCCCCAGTTCCGTCCACTGCCCCTCATGGTGAGTGGCTCAGGGGCAGAGGTGGGGTGGTCCGTTCAGTCATGATGGTGCCTACCTCTTTTATATATTAGGATAGTACTCCACATTATGGATATACCGCACTTGTTTATCCATTTATCAGTTAATGGACTTTTGGGTTGTTTCCACCTTTGCTTTCAATGCTGCTATAAACATTTATGTACAAGCTTTTGTGTTGGAAGTATGTTTTAATGTCTCTTGGATATATATCTAGGAATGGAACCAGTGAGTTATATTGTAGCTCTATATTTGATTGAGGATTGTCAAATTATTTTCCAAAGTGACTGTAAACAGTTAAATCAGAATTAGGTAGACAGGGTAAGGGGTGGAAGAAGGAGAAATCATGGAGCTAGCTGAAACCAAAAAATGTTATGCAGAAAAACAGGAGAGCAGAAAAACAAGGTGTTTTGAAACAAGGATGTTTTTCTTGCGAATACAAAGTAAAATCTTGCAAAAAGACCAGGAACCAATCTGAGAGCAGTACAGATAGACTTCAGCAGACATAAGGGGAAGAGCAGAATGCTTTGGCAGCAACCCAGTTGGGTTCCCTCCCCAAGTGGAGAAGCCTGTGTTTGCTGGCAATAAACTTCTGCGTTTGATGTTGTGAGACAAAACCCCCAAAAGAATTCTTGCTTGCCATTTCCAGTGTCAACTGTACCATTTTACATCCCCACCAGCTATGTATGCAGGTTCTAATTTCTCCCCCTCCTCACCAATCCTTGTTGTTGTATGACTTTTGACTCTAGCCATACTGGTGAGTGTGAAGAGATATTGCACTGTGGTTTTGATTTGCATTTCTCTGATAACTAATGATATTGAGCATCTTTTCAGGTTCTTACTGGCCATTTGTATATCTTCTTTAGGGAAATGCTTAATCAGATCCATTGCCCATTTTTAAGTTGGGTTGTCTGTCTTTTTTATTATTGAATTATAAGAGTTCTTTATATATCCTAGAAATAAGTCACTTATCAGATATATGATTTGAAAATATTTCATCCCATTCTATGGGTTGTCTTTTCATTTTCTTGCAAAGACATTTTAATTTTGATAAAGTCCAATTTATCTTTTCTGTTGCAATTGCTTATACTTTTGGTGTAATACCTAAGAATCTTTTGTCAAATCTCAGGTCATAAAGATTTAGCTCTATACTTTATTTAAATAATTTTATATTTTTATCTCTTACATTTAATTGAGAGAGAGAGAGAGAGAGAGAGAGAGAGAGAGAGAGAGAGAATAGTCAATGAGAAAGTAGAAATAGGAAGTATAGAAATAATCCACTCTGAGAAGTTTTACTGGTGCCATTTGTGGAGGGGGAACTAAGTTAAGAGAAGGTTACTAAATATGACGTTTTTAGTATATTTTTGTAAGCTGAGAATTCTCCAAGAAAGAGAAAATAATTGATAATAAATTCTTGAGTTGGCTACCTTTAAAGTCTACATAGGCTCTCTTTCTCACTTGAGGAGAGGGAAGAAAAGGGAGAAAAGTTTGATAATCATCACTCATACTATTTCTACTCACTAGAGAGGAAGGTTCAGGATTTCAAAGTTTTTCCTGGTTGACTCATAAGCAGAAAAGAACAGTGCTTATTGAGCTTGACAAAATTAACAAGTTGTGAACATTTTTAAAGCTAATTATTGTTGTTTTTTAAACAAACTTTTTAATATGCTAAGAGTTTTAATTGGGGCCATGAAGTTTACAAAGAACACTAGAACAACCCACTGATATGCAAAATATGGATGGATTGCTATTTATTTACTAAGGTATCTTAACTATGACATACAATCATGCAATTACTTTCACAAATTTTTATAAAACTATTTTTTCACTATCATTTGAAATCTTTTGAAAAATTTTAAGAGCAAGAATAAAGAAGACCCATGTAAATATATAAATGGAGTGGGGAGGGTTAGTTCTCACTGAGAGGATTGGGTCAGTTTCCGAAAGGAAGTGGCATGTAAGCAAATTCTGGAAGGTCAGTACAGTTTTTGACAGGTCCTTTGGAGAGAAAGCATCATGAGCTGAGTCTAACAGGATGGCTGGAAACAGAGGACAGCTTTTAGGAAGATCCAAGAATGAACTGCTTCACTGGCCAGTGAACATGTTGAGAGCCTCAGTGTCAGGTTAGTCCAGAGGGAGATGTGACAGCCAAAGTACAGGGTCATGATGCTAGCTGGAGGATCTGTGCTTTCCACTCAGTCTGACTTTGTTTAGAAAATCTTATCTGCTAACACCAGGAGGGAAGCAGACTAGAAGGAGACAACTGCCCTGATTTGTGCAGAAGGTGATGGAGAAGTCGACTGGAGCCAGTACTGAGAGATGTGGAGGAGATGTAGAGACTCCCCGAGACTGTGAGAAGGAGTTTTTGCAACTTCTAGAGATAACAGAGTGTTGAGCACAGATTTGCAGGGCTCATTGATGGCAAACAGGGAAAGTTTGAGGTAGATTCCATTCTACTAGTAAGAGCCAACAATGATGCCTATGGGTCTTCTCTATTCCTAAGGCATCACTGTAAACCCTCAAGGGAAATCCACCCCTCCTGTTGTTATAGTTTTCCTAGCTGGGGCATAGTTGTTGTTCATGTGCCTGATGTACCATCCAATCAATCACTAAGGGGCTTCTCTGAGCTTTGCTATTGTGACTCTGTTGCCTTTTAATAATAATCATTTGCTCCTCTAAGCTTGGATGCAGAAGCCTGCCTCGGCCAATCACCTAACTCACACGGGAAAGTCCTATTCTTTGGTAGGATTAAGCCACGTGGTCATTTAGGCAAACACTCCAAGTGAAACTCTTACACACTCTACATGCTGTCCTACACACTCTGGCTGCCCTACATGCTCTGGCTGACGGATTCTTGGCATTTTAATCTGAGCTCCTCTCTCTGTGAGCATTGTCACCCTCCTAATCACCCAGTCCTTAGTTCATTCATTGCCTTGTGTTCATGTAGCAAATCTTTACTGCAGTGGTTCTCAACCTTCCTAATGCTACGACCCTTTAATACAGTTCCTCATGTTGGGGTGACCCCCAACCATAAAATGATTTTCGTTGCTACTTCATGACTGTAATTTTGCTACTGTTATGAACTGTAATGTAAATATCTGATATGCAGGATATATTTTCGTTGTTACAAATTGAACATAATTAAAGCATAGTGCTTAATCACAAAAACAATATGCAATTTATATTGTGAAATATTTATTTCTAATTACAAATAAATGAAATTTTATCCTGAATCGTGGTGTAGCATGGGTAACAGTCTTCATATGACAATAGTAAACTACATTGCTACACTTTGCTGTACCGAGGAGCGGTCTGTTGGCTCCTAAGACCATGGGAAATATGTGTTTTCTGATGGTCTTAGGCGACTCCTGTGAAAGGGTAGTTCGACCCCCATAGGAATCGCGACCCACAGGTTGAGAACCGCTGCTGTACTGGCACTTGTAGGATGCCTGCTTCACTGTGGAGACCAGCAGTGAATCCCACATACATGGCCTTGGTGGGGAAGCCAGGCAAATAGAACAAGAATGGGAAACTATGAAAAGTGTGGTGATGGAGGAAACCCAAGGCAGCAGTATTTGGAATGCTTCCAGAAGGAAGTGGCCAGGTAGGAAGTCCAGTCATCTGGGATGAGTTCCTCTCCCGTATCTCAGTCCCCACACACAGTCACCAACACATTCTGTTGATTCTCCTGGATAATGACTGCCGGGTCATGTCTTTCCTTTCCATCGTCTTCCCTGAAAGGAACATTTCCCCTAAGAAGCAGCCACTTATATAAGAGAGGCAGGCCTGGGCACAGCAGCTGTGTGGCCTTGAGCAAGTTATTAAACCCTTCTCGGTCTCAGTCTCTTCAGCTAAAAAATGGGGACATCAATGCCTTCCCCATGGATGTATGATGAAGAACAAATAAGAAAATATTTTAAAAAATGCCCGAGGCCTGGCATTTAAAACATAATCATTCTAGTCTCCTTTCTGTGCCGGCAATGTCTTCCTTTGTTTAATAGACTCTGCTCACAGCTGCCAATTCATCTTCCCTAAACTTTAATTTCATCTTTCCCTGCCCAAAACACTTCAGATTCCCAGAGTTGGTAGAATAAAATCTGTATCAGCCAGGAAAGAGGTGCACACTCTCAGGCATGAGTGGAGAGATGGACTGGGAGCAGAAAGGCTCTGAGGGCAAAGGGCAGGACCAGGCCATGCAGGCTGCTGAGCGCCCTCAGGCTCCCCAAGAAGGTGGGCCCTGAGCTGAGATCTGAGGTATCAATAGTTTACTAGGAGAGAAGAGAAGTGAAGGAGGAGGGAGATGGGACCATTGTAGGTAAAGGCCCTTGAGGAGGCAGCAGCCATTGTGGCTGGAGACAGAATGGGGAGGAGGTGGGTGGCATGAGCTGGGGCTGTCAGGAACAGAGTCTGCAGCCTAGTAGGACAAGCATTTGTGGGATAATTTCCATGTCTGAAGGCATAAGAGCCGCAGGAGAGTTTAAAGCTATTACTTGTTTACACATCAATTTCTCTTGCTAGGATGTGCTATTTGGTAAACTTTATAGTAAACACCATAGATACTCAAGAAATTTGACTAACAAAATTAATTGTCATACCTAATAATAGACAAACATGCAAATTGACCATACCTCCACTACACCCACAGCCAATCAGAGTGAGTATGCAAAGTAACCCAACAAAGGTGAAGATTAATTTACACACGTTGGCATCCAGCAGCCTGGATCCTGGGAACTTTCTCAGCATCCAAGTCACTCCGAGGTAGGCTTGGGGTGGAGCCTGAGCAACTGGGAAGGCCTAAACCATGGGTCTCCTGGGCAGGGGTAGAACTTGGTGATTGGATGGAGCTGGGGGGCCCTGGCAGGGGCAGAGCCAGCAATCACAGGGAGCTGTGGAGGAGGGGGGGCAGTGGGGAGGATCCCTGCCCAGAACCCAAGCCTCGGCAGAGGCGGAGCCAGCGATTGGAGAGATCTGGGGGTTCTTGCCCAGGCACCGAGGCTTTAGGCCTTGGCAGGGGTGAAGCCAGCAATTGGAGAGAAATGGAGGTTCCCTATTCAGGGCTCTAGCTTAGGTCAGAGGCTTTGGGTCTTAGCCGGGGCAGAAAAAGCTGGGGGGTCCCTGCCCATACCCCAGGGCTTTAGGCCTTGGCAGGGTTGGAGCTAGAGATCTGAGGTGATATATGTGAACTACAGAGGAAACACCTTTTCTGACTGCTCATTGGCTAAGTTCCCTGTAAGTTACTGGTAATATTCTTAGTAACTTGAGTATAAGCATCCAAAAAGGTGATCTAGGGCTTTTCCACCACACTCCTGAAGAAAAAAATGAAGGTCTGCTGCTAGAGGGCTAAGAAATGTCATATCCTGCCCTAGCCAGTTTGGTTCAGTGGATAGAGCCTCAGCCTGCTGACTGCAGGGTCCAGGTTCAATTCTGATCAAGGTCATGTACCTAGGTTATAGACTCCTCCCTAGCTGAGGTCTAGGTCAGGGCTCATGCAGGAGACAGCCAAATCCAAGTGTCCCTTTTATATAGATGTTTCTCTCTGTCTCTCCCTCTCTCTTCCACACTCTCTAAAAATCAATGGAAACATATCCTCAGGTAAAGATAAGAAAGAAAGAAAGAAAGAAAGAAAGAAAGAAAGAAAGAAAGAAAGAAAGAAAGAAAGGGAGGAAGGAAGGAAGGAAGGAAGAAAGAAAGAAAGAAAGGAAGAAAGAAAGAAAGAAAGAAAGGAAGAAAGGAAGGTCATATCCTATGAAAGACACATCTTGAAAATACCTAAAGAAAGTTGTCATTTTTTCATGGTGAAAGGATTGGAATCTGTATTGATGTAAACACCTTGGTGGCTGTGGTGACTGGTAGTGGCTGCAGTAGTGGGGTGATGGGGCTGGTGCCTTTCCCTTATCATCCCAGTTGCCTCCCACAAAGGGAGGCCAGATTCCATCAGTAGGATATTCCCTGAGGGCTCCCAGTAAGTGAGAGGGGGCAGGCTGGGCTGAGAGACAAATTTTGTGCACTGGGATCCTAGTACAATTTTATTTGCAGAAGTTGAGAAAAAAATTCTGGTGACTGACTTTTCAGATAGTTTTGGTGAGAGTTGTTGAGGTTTCCCTGCAATTCGCCAGCCGCAGAGAAAGGACTGCTGCTGAGATGGAGTTTGAGTTGATTTTGCTCTCCAGGAACATACAGGCGATGCAAAAACCCCACATCCCCCAGAGTAAGAAACCTTGAGTTCCCCAGAGACTCAGACAAAGGGGAATTAAATTGTCTTGAATCTGAGCCTGAGGACCTTGAAGGAATTATGCTAGATTGAACCTGATCCTGGGGACAAGGAAGCTGATGGAGGCTTTGCAGCTGCTTGGGTTTCCATGGAAATGGGCAGATTCTGAATAAATTTCCTTGGAGAAAAGGGCAATGTTGTTGCTTCCTTTTCACTGGACACTCTCAGAATGTATGGTTCATGAAACAGCTGCCATATATTCACTCCAGAAGTGGATCATTTTGCCAGTTTCTGACCCTTCACTGCTGTCCTCCGCTCCTGCAGAGTTCTCTGCTACTCCAGTACCAACCAGTGTATCCTGCTGCTCTCCCATGACTGAGCCATATGTCTGGTTCAACTTCATATCTAGGATAGCATTTTACACAACTGAATACTCAATCATTTTTAGCAAAAAATCTATAAAGAAAGCAAAGAATCAATGATAGCCATGTTTCCAGGTGGCCCTTATTCTTGGAGCTGAGAGACAAAATGTCATAGCTCAGGCTTCTCAAATGTTAAGGGCATATAATTAACTGGAGAGCTTGTTCTGATTCCATAAGTTTCAGGTGCAACCAGCAGTGCTGCATTTCTAACAAGCTCCCAGGGAGCTCATGCTGCTGGTCCTTGGGCCACCCACAGGAAACGAGGACAGACCTGGAACAACTGACTGAACAGCCTCATTCTGAGGCAGGGCACAGTCACTCACTACATTTTGTAAGTTAATAGCCTGCATGACTCAACACCAGATAAGTGTGTAAGCTTGAGTTGCATAACATTCAGTGCAGTTTTGGAATATTCATTTTATTCACACCCAAGGGAATATAGAGGCATACCAATGATATGTACTGCAAGTCATCTCAACACCAAAAGGATTAATGACAATTCAATAGCAATTCATAGCCTATCGTTCTAAGTGATCTAATAGTTATTTCAGAATCGTTGAATAGTTGTGGCGTTTTTTTGGTCATAGCTTCATTCACTTGACAAGCATTTTGTGGAACACTCACCACAGATAAAGTCTCTTTCTGAACTGGGAGATGCTCTTCCTGTCCGCTCTGAGCTCCCCACCCTAGTGGAATATGTAGAGAAAAAACAACAATGACAGTGTGATTTGCCAAGTCATCCCTCTCAGTGCTGTGCAGCAGAAATATGCTCGGAGTCACAAATGGAATTTAAAGTTTTCTAATAGCCATGTGAAAAACAAAATTAACAGGTGCTATTATTTTAGACTGTGTATGTTATTTCACCTAATATGACCAAAGGAGTCTCAGGTCATGATGTAATCAATATAAAAAGTAGTAGAAAGATGTTTTACATATTTGATATGAAATTATAAAAATCAGGTGTGTATTTTGTCCTCACAGCGTATTTCAAGTTAGACTAGCCACACTTCCAGTGCACATTTGACTGATGACCACTGTATGGTCTCTACACTGGGGGGCAAACAATGTCACTGGAATAAACCCTTTAGCATTACATCCTGGCCAGAGTGACTCTGTTGGTTGGAGCATCCTCCCATCCACTGAAGGGTTGTGGCTTGAGGTTTCAGTTCCATCCTCTATCTCTATCTCTATCTCTATCTCTATCTCTATCTCTATCTCTATCTCTATCTCTATCTCTATCTCTATCTCTATCTCTATTTATCTTTTTCTCTTCCTCTCCTTCTCTCTAGAATCCATAAAGACATATCCTCAGGAGAGGATTGAAAAATAACAACCCTTAGCATTACATCCCAGCTGAGGGATTACTCCACACCTTAGGCTCTGCTTTCTTCCAGTGCTGCCTTGGGGATTTAAAGAATAAAATAACACATAAAGTATCTACCAAGACTTATGAGCTATTTAATTTTTTTCTCTTTTCTCCTACATCTAATACTCTTAACCTCCAGGAGCCTCACTTAAAAAACTCAGAATTGATTTGAGCAGTTTGCTATGATCATTCATAAGTAGTTGAGGACTGAAAATTTGTCTTAATGGCGAAGGGTGGGCAGGGCTCTATCATTCACCGTTTGTTGACCACTCACAGTCATTTCTAGCCCCTTTTCTCCTCAAATGCTCTTTTCCTCGAGGTCAGAAGGCCAAATACTTGCTGGGAGAGGCCAGGCAGGCCAGGTCTTTCCCAGCATATTTTCACCGTCCCACACATCATCCAACAGGTAGTATGTGGTCATTTAATATGTGCCAGGCACTGTTCTGGGCACTGGGGGAGATACTTACAAATAGAATGAGATCTATCTATTAGAAAATGCTATGAAAAAAGGCCAATAAAACATGGAAGAGAATGAGTAAAGGGAAGTTGGAATTATGAGTAGGGTGGTCAGGGAAGGTCTCACTGCAAAGCTGAAATGTGAGCAAAGGCTAAAGGAGGTGAGGGAGCCCACCATGTAGTTATAGATGGGAAAGGCATGCCAGGCAGAAGGAACAGAAAGTGTGAAAGCCCTGAGGAGGGGAGAATAAGCCTTAATATAATTGTGGGAGGCAGGAGGCTGGAGTAGAGTGGGCAAGGATTGTGCAGCTGAGTGAGGGCAGACTAGGTGTCCAGATCACACAGCACTAAGCCCCCTGAGGGGTTTGGATTTTTCTCTTTGGTGTATTGGGAAGCTGTTGAAGTTTGAAGTGAGGGAGTGGTACGATCTGATTTTGGCTTTAATGTGCTCACTGTAATCACTATATTGAGAAAAGACTGAATGTGGGCCAGGGGAAGAAGGTGGGAAGTAAACTTGAAGGCAGTGGAGTGATGTGGAGGTGCTTAGACCAAGGGTGATTGTTAAAATAAGTGGACATCAGCTGGGGCTTCTGGAAAAGGATTTGATTTCCGGAAATGGCAGTGGAATAGATGCGTCTGGAGCTTTGTCGCTGGGCAGAGGGAGAGAGAGCAGCTGAGAGTCACACTGGGAGTGTTTGTAAGCAAGTTATGAGTCAGTTATCCTCCAGGAGAAGGTGGAGGACTGCTGGACGGGGCTCTCCTGGTCAGGCAGGCCCACTGCCATGGGGTTTTTGTTTGCCGGAGGCACCAGCTAGAACACGGAGATCGCATCATCTTGCAGAGGGAGGTGGATGTCTGTGACAGTCTGAAAGCTGCAGCTGAATCACTCACCGAATAGCCGGGGACCCAGAACACTGCTCTCCAATCGGCGCAGACACACGGCAGAATCAGAGGAGATCCACACAGCACACAGAAAGGTCATATTTTGCCTGGGATAAGGAGAGAGAACTACATAACCAGACACCCGGATAAGAAAGACCACGGGCAGAAGAAGAAACAGCCTGCATACGACAGAAAGGCAGGTATCACCAGAAAAGGAAGTAAACGAAATAGAAGCAGAAATAAGCCAGCCAGAGAAAGAGTTCAAAGAAATGATCATAAGGTGGATGAAAAGAATGACAAATTTGACAATATGAGTAAGAGCCAAGAGGAAATGAAGAAGACCCAAAAGGAAATGAAGAAGAAGCAAGAAGGAATGCAAGAAGAAATAAAAAATGACATCACTGCTTTAAAGAACTCAACAGAAAGCATCAAAAGTAGACTAGAAAAAGCAGAGGACCGCATCAGTGAGCTAGAAGACATAGTAGGAAAAGATACCCAAGTACAGCAGCTTCTAGAAAAAAAAATTAAAAAGCAAGAGGAGAGCCTAAGGGAACTTTAGGATAACACGAAAAAAAAAACAACAACAACAACATCTGCATAATTGGGGTTCCAGAAAGAGTGGAAACTGAGCAAGGATTAGAGAACCTGTTTGAGTAAATAATGATAGAAAATTTCCCCAATATAGGAAAGAAAAAACCCACACAAATTCAAGAAGCTCACAGAATCCCAAGCAAAATGAACCCCACAAAACCAACACCAAGGCACATTATAATTAAATTGGCAAACACCAAGACAAAGTAAGAATCTTAAAAGCAGCCAGAGAGAAACAGAAAGTTACCTACAAAGAAACCCCCATAAGACTAGCTATTGATTTTTCAACAGAAACTCATCAGGCCAGAAGGGAATGGAATGAAATATACAAAGTCATGAAAAGGAAGGGTCTAAATCCAAGAATACTGTACCCTGCAAGGCTTTCAATCAAAATTGAAAGTGAAATCAGAAGCTTCACAGACAAAAAAGGACTAAGGGAATATATTACTACCAAAACAGCAATGCAAGAAATGTTAAAGGGTCTGCTGTAATAAAAAGAAATAGGAAGTGAGGAATGAACTCTGGGGTAAAGACTAAAAAATGGTGACAGATAAGTACCTATCAATAATAACTTTAAATGTAAATGGATTAAATGCTCCAATCAAGAGACATAGGGTAACCAATTGGATAAGAAAACATGATCCATATATCTGCTGTCTACAAGAAACTCACCTCAGGAAAAGAGATGCACACAGATTGAGGGTGGAGGGACTGAAGATGGTATTTCAGGCAAATGAAAATGAAAAAAAAAGCTGGAGTTGCAATACTTATATCTGACAAATTAGATCTCAAAGTGAAGGACATAACAATAGATAAAGAAGGCCACTTCATAATACTAAAGGGAACAATCAAACAAGAAGAAATAACTCTGGTAAACATATACACACCCAATATAGGAGCACCTAAATACATAAAAAAAACTCCTGGAGGATGTTAAAGGAGAGATTGACAGCAATATGATCATAGTAGGAGACTTTAATACCCCACTGTCACCACTGGACATATCCTCTAAACAACACATCAGAAAAGAAACATCAATCCTGAATAACTCATTAGATCAGATGGAATTAATTGACATCTTCAGAACATTTCACCCCAAATAAACATGGGTCATTTTCAAAGATAGATCATATGTTGGGTCATAAGAAAAGTCTCTTCAAACTCAAGAAGATACAAATCATATCAAGCATTTTCTCAGACCACAGTGGCATAAAACTGGAAATCAACTATAATAAAAACAATAGAAAAACAAAACAAAACAAAACACATGGAGACTAAACAGCATGCTATTACACAACGACTGGGTAACCAAAGAGATCAAGGAAGAAATAAAAAACATCATGACAACAAATGACAATGACAACACAATACAAAATTTATGGGACACAGTGAAAGCAGTCTTGAGAGGGAAGTTCATAGCCCTACAAGCCTATTGCAAAAAAAAAAAAAAGGAAACAACGGTAATAAATTACCTAACACTACAACTCAAAGAGCTAGAAAGAGAGCAATAAGAAAAGCCCAGTGTACACAGAAGAAAGGAAATAGTGAAGATCAGAGCAGAGATAAACAACATGGAGACCAAAGAAACAATTCAAAAGATTAACAAAACAAAGAGCTGGTTCTTTGAAAGGATAAACAAGATTGATGGACCTCTAGCCAGGCTCACCAAGAAGCAAAGAGAGAAGACCCAAATAAACAAAATCAGAAATGAAAGAGGAGAAATAACAACAGACCCTGCCAAAATACAAAGGATTGTTAAAGAATACTATGAACAACTCTATTCCAACAAATTGGACAACCTGCAAGACATGGACATATTCCTAGAAAAATATAACCTTCCAAAACTCAATCAGGAATAATCTAAACATCTCAATAGTCCAATAACTATAGAAGAAATTGAAGCAGTCATCAAAAAGTTTTCAGCAAATAAAAGCCCGGGATCAGATGGCTACACAGGAAAGTTTTACTAAACTTTCAAGGAAGAATTAAAACCTATCCTCCTCAGACTATTCAAAAATATTCCCGAAGAAGGAACAATTCAAAACACCTTCTATGAAGCCAGCATCACCCTAATACCAAAACCAGATAAAGACAACACAATGCAAGAGAATTATAGGTCAATATCTCTCATGAACATAGATGACAAAATCCTCAACAAAATTCTAGCAAATCGGATTCAGCAGTACATCAGAAAGGTCATACACCATGACCAAGTAGGATTCATCCCAGGAATGCAGGGATGGTACAATATCCACAAATCAATAAATGTGATACATCACATAAACAAATTGAGAGATAAAAATCACATAGTCGTATCAATTGATGCAGAAAAAGCATTTGACAAAATCCAACACTCTTTCTTAATAAAAACTCTCAGCAAAGTGTGAATAGAAGGAGCATACCTCAACATCATAAAAGCCATATATGACAAACCCACAGGTAACATCATACTCAATGGGCAAAAATTAATACCATTTCCCTTAAGAACAGGAAGAAGACCGGATGCCCACTCTTACCTCTCCTGTTCAACATAGTACTGGAAGTATTAGCCATTGCAATTAGACAAAAGAAGAAATAAAAGGCATCCAATTTGGAAAAGAAGAAGTAAAGTTGTCCTTATTTGTAGATGACATGATACTGTACAAAACCCCCCCCAAAGGACTCCATTCCAAAACTAATTGACTTAATTAATGAATTCGGCAATGTAGCAGAATACAAAATTAATGCCAAGAAATCTGTGGCATTTCTATACACTATTAGTGAAATTACAGAAAGAAAGACTCAAAAAGCAATCCCATTTACCATTGCACCAAAAAAATTAAGATACCTAGGAATAAACCTAACTAAAGAGGTAAAAAACCTATAGGTAGAAAACTAGAGGACACTGAAAAAAGAGATAGAGGAAGATGCTAACAGATGGAAGAGCTTACCATGCTCATGGATTGGGAGAATCAACATCATTAAAATGTCCATACTACCCAAAGCAATCTATAGATTGAATGCACTACCCATTAAAATACCAATGACATATTTCACAGACCTAGAAAGACTTCTTCATAGATTCATCTAGAACAAAAAAAGACCATGAATAGCCACAGCAATTCTGAGAAAGAAGAATAAAGTAGGTGGGACCTCAATACCAGATTTCAAGCTATACTACAAAGCAACTATTCTCAAAACCGCCTGGTACTGGCACAAGAATATACATATAGACCAATGGAATCGAATAGAGAACCCAGATACCCACCCAAACCACTATGCTCAACTAATATTTGACAAAGGAGGCATGAACATACAGTGGAGCCAAGATAGCCTCTTCAATAAATGGTGTTGGGAAAATTGGACAGATACATGCAAAAAAATGAAACTGGACCACCAACTTACATCAAATACAAAAATAAACTCAAAATGGATACAGGACTTAAACATTAGAAAGGAAACCATAAAAATAACAGAAGAATCCACAGGCAGCACAATCTCAGACATATGTTGAAAGAACTTCTTCACTGATACTGCTCCAAAGGCAATGGAAGCTAAAGAAAAAATAAACAAATGGGACTACATCAAAATAAAAAGCTTTTGCACAGCAAAAGAAACCATCAACAAAACAACAAGAAAGACCACCATATGGGAGAACATATTTGCAAATGCTATCACTGATAAAGGTTTAATCTCCAACCTCTACAGCCAACTTATACAACTTAATAAAAGGAAGATAAATGATTCAATAAAAAAATGGGCAACGGACCTAAATAGAACCTTTTCGAAAGACGATAGAAGGAAGGCCAAGAGACACATGAAAACATGTCACTAATCATCTGAGAGATGCAAATCAAAATGACAATGCGATACCATCTTACACTGGTCAGAATGGCAATCATCAACAAATCAACAAATGATAAGTGTCGTTGAGGATGCAGAGAAAAGGAACCCTTGAGCACTGTTGGTGGGAATGCAGACTGGTGCAGCCACTGTGAAGAATAGTATGGAATTTCCTCAAAAAACTAATAATGGCCGAGACCAGTTTGGCTCAATGGATAGAGCGTCGGCCTGCGGACTGATAGGTCCCAGGTTCGATTCCGGTCGGGGGCATGTACCTTGCTTACGGGCACATCTCCACTGTGGAGCGTGCAGGAGGCAGCTGATCGATGTCTCTCTCCCATCGATGTTTCTGACTTTCTATCTATCTCCCTTCCTCTCTGTAAAAAATCAATAAAATATATTTAAAAAAAACAACAACTAATAATGGATCTCCCATTTGATCCAGTAATGCCACTCTTAGGAATTTATCCTAAGAAATCACAAACACTAATCAGAAAGGATTTACGCACCCTTATGTTCATAGCAGCACAATTTACAATAGCTACCATTTGGAAACAGCCTAGGTGCCCGTCAAGAGATGAGTGGTTCATAAAACTGTGGTACATCTACACAATGGAATTCTATGCTGCCATTCAAAAGAAGGAACTCTTACCATTTGCAGCAACCTGGATGGAACTGGAGAGCCTTATGCTTAGTGAAATAAGCCAGTCTATGAAGGGGAAACACCACATGATCTCACTCATTTGTGGATAATAAAGAACATTATAAACTGATGAACAAAAGGATAGATACAGAGGCAGTAAAGCATCAAAGAGACTGTCAAATTATAGCAGGAAGATTAAGGAGAGGTGAGGTAGATAAGAGATCAAAGGACTTGTATGCATGCAGATAAGCATAACCAATGAACATAGACACTGGGGGGTTGGGTATGCCTGGGAGGGAGGGTGGGCAACGGGGAGATATGTATACATGTAACACAATAAAAAAATTATAAAAAAAGGATTTGATTTCCTTTAAAAACAGACAGAGCATGCTGAGGCGGTCCTTCCCCTTTCACTCTTCTGAATCGACACTATGGCTTAATTTGCAGCAGCCGTCTTTGGTCCAAAAACATGTTGAGATGTGAGCTAGGGGATTATTGATGCCGTGAACCATGAACAGTGACTTCTCATCTCTAAATTCCTTGTTCTATGAATAAACAAACCTCTATTTCTTGCAGCTGAAGGCATCCTCAGCGACACCCTCCCTCACCTGCTGCTCTTCCTAGGACTCAGCAGCCTGAAAGGCAGACTCCAAGTGGCTCCCAGGCTTCCCCAGGGAAACAGAGGCACCTGCATGACTGGGAAGAAAGGGATCTGAAACACGCTCTCTCTATATCCCGGCTCATCCTGACTAATCTCCAAAGGGACAATGCAATCAATTCAAGCTATGAATCTGACTCTTTCAAAGGACTGGCTAAGTGGCTGGAAACAATTCCCCAAACTGTGGTTTCCATTGAGTAATTGAAGTTATGCAAGAGCATGGGCATTTTTCAACAAATAAAATATGTCTGAAAATCTATTAAAGATCCTTCTGCAAAAATCATTAGAAAAAGCCCAACTCAGCAATAAAAATAAATTACATTTCCGTTCTCGCTGTTGTCCCTTTGGGAAGAAGCAACACATTACTATTCACTTTGTGGAAAAATGGAACCAGTACATTTTGGAATAAATGGTTCTTCAGATTCTAACTGCAAGGTTTCGACCATTAGATGATGATTCTACACTGAAAAAGAAAGAGGAAAAAATTCCCCAACTTAACATTGCTCAGAGAATATATCTATTAGATTGCCTCATCCATGTGGTTCTGGGAGTGTGAGTTTTCTACCTGTGACTTTGAGTGACAGACCATTTACTCTGAAATTGTAGAGTTTGCTAGGGCCATTTGGACCTGCCCTGTGTGGTCATAGTTCCCTGGAAATCCTTATTTCTATTTTTACTTTATCCTGAGCAGAAGAGAAACTTCCTCCAAAGGACAAGCTAGAAAGTTGACCAGGGGAATGTAATTTTTGAACTATGAATTTAAAGTCCTTCTTAGTAATTTCTTTCCAATACCATGCAGCTTTGCAAAACAGATTCAGAAGTTGGTTGGCATTGTAGTTCCATTACTCTCTTATACTCTCCATGTTGGTTCAAAGCAGTTTACTAGACACCTCTTTAAATAAAAATTACATGACTTAAAGCCACAATGCTGTTGTCCCTGTTTCTTCTTTTGCAAGTCATTGCTTTTTATTGTGGCTTGGTGTGGCCTGGTCTTGCTAATTGCCTTGGGCCGGGCAGGGTCTGTAGTTTCCTCTTTCTGAAGTGATCAGGTTGCACAGTCAGACTGGACTGGCCAACCATGCAGATTCATTCACTGGAAATGTGGATTGGGAAAGAGACACACCCTCTCTTCACACTAGGTCCAGACTTTCTCCTTATTGAGAACTATCAGAGCTATGATTCTATTGCTCAGAAGAAGCCATCTCCTGTGGACATATATTCAGAAAAAAACCCACAAAACAATTGTCCCCATCAATTGCCTGCTGCCCTGGAGGCAAGTCCTGGGGCTGACATGATGGCCGGTGGTTGAAGTTGAAATAGAGGAATGAACTTCAACTACAGCACCTGCCTCATTCTGTAAGTGAGGGAAGTGGACATGGTTAAACAAGACCAAGGCTCTTGCTGGGAGTGGAAGGAAGGTGGGAATTGTTATTATTTCCCTCTGGGTGATGGCAAGTTTACCCAATGTTGGAAAGAGTGCTTCGGTAATAGAGTTTTGAGTACTTCCCATCTGACAGACACTAGACGAAGCACTTCACACACATGATGGAGTTACTCCTACCCCCATTTTACCGATGAGGAAGCAGATGCTTAGAAAAGTTAGGTAACTTGCTCCAGGGTCACAGGTAGCAAACAGAGCAGTGCACCCGCCAAGGCCTCACTCTTAACCTCTACAGAATTGCTTTGGGGGTGGCCCACTGGCTTCTGCCATGCCCCAGGTGTGCAGAACTGAATTTCTATCTTATGGTGACCCGAAATTTGCTCTCCAATCCAGGTATGAGCACCTGTTCCTTCTGTTTCTCTTCTTGCCTTGGGCCCCAAACACCCTTTTGTAAACAGTGTCTGGGACCATTTAACCTGCCACAAAACCAGGTCTCCTGGGGAGTCAGGCTGCTGCTGGGCAGGATAACAGAGACTGAGGAGTGTCTAAACCCCAGGAGGGTCCCTCTCCATGACATCCAAGTGCCCATTCCTATTCTGATTTCTGAAATTCCACAATTGGATGCTTACTTTATACATTTTAAGGCTTCTTATCTTAAAAACTAATGGTGGATTATCTAGTATGAAGAGAGGAAGATCAAAATTTGAAATCAGAAAATTTCTAAAAAACTTAATTATATAATTAGTAGAGGCCTGATTCATGAAATTTGTGCAAGAGTAGGCCTTCCTTCCCCTGGCTGCTGACACCGGTTTCCATCAATGGACATCCAGTCTAATTAGCATATTATGCTTTTATTATTATAGATACCATATAAAATTATGCCATATATGTAAGCTATATGCAATTTAAGAAACTAACATTTTATTTTGAATTACATATGGTAGTAATTTGGGCCTAGTTAAAATACAACTACTCTTGAGATAATATGTTTGTGTTAGTTTTCTATCACCATATAACAAATTACACACATTTAGTGACTTAAAGCAACACCCATGTATTAGGTTTCTGATGTTGAGCATGGGGGCTTCATTTCTGGATCTCATAATGTGCAGTGATTGATATTGAAGTGTTCTCTCATGGCTTTATCACTTAGACATTATGAAACTTGGCTACTAAATCACAAAAGACTAATTTTTCAGATGCTTGACATTATTTACCAGGAAGATTCACAAAAGGAGTGAGAATGGCTCATTAAAATGGAACCCTATTGAATGTGCACCACTGGAGATTCCACAGGTCACTCCAGTGTGGCGAGCGTACCTGTCAAAAGTAATTCATGGCCAAGGATAAGGCAGGACAAGGGCAGCCAGACCTCTGCTTCAGAAGTTAATTTATTCAAGCACTCTTACCTCCAACATTGGGACAGAACCCCAAACCATGCACTGGGCTTTCAGAAATCAAAGTAAAAACCAAAATAGTAACAAGGTTTCTTTTTTTTAGAAGCAGAGCAGGTGAGGAAGACTGTTCACCAATACTTTCTGCTTTCTTTCCTTTAGACCAGTGGTTCTCAACATGTGGGTCGAGACCCCTTTGGGGGTTGAACTACCCTTTCACAGGGGTCGCCTAAGACCAACAGAAAACACATATTTCCCATGGTCTTAGGAACCAACAGACAGCTCCTCGGTACAGCAAAGTGTAGCAATGTAGTTTACTGTTGTCATATGAAGACTGTTACCCATGCTACACCACGATTCAAGACAAAATTTCACTTATTTGTAATTAGAAATAAATATTTCACAATATATAATTACTTATTGTTTTTATGATTAAGCACTATGCTTTAATTATGTTCAATTTGTAACAACAAAAATACATCCTGCATATCAGATATTTACATTACAGTTCATAACAGTAGCAAAATTACAGTTATGAAGTAGCAATGGAAATAATTTTATGGTTGGGGGTCACCATCACATGAGGATCTGTATTAAAGGGTCGCAGCATTAGGAAGGTTGAGAACCACTGCTTTAGGCAACAGTAAAAGTGTACTTCCCTAGCCTCTGCAGATGAACATTCCATGCAACTTCCTTCCTTCCTTCCTTCCTTCCTTCCTTCCTTCCTTCCTTCCTTCCTTCCTATTTTCCCTTCTTCCCTTCTTCCCTTCTCTCCCCTTCCCTCCTTCTTTCTTGCCTTCTTTCCATGAGATGTGAATGGAAGCGGTGTAGGTTAGTTCCGGGAGGAGGTGCTAAAGAACATCTCTGGATGCCTCCTGCAGTGATGGTGAAAGTAAACAGTGACACCGGGTGCAGCACCAAGGACAGCTCCCTGGATAGTGCAGGATGCCTCGCAAGACTGAGAAAGAAGCCATTGTTTTTTATGCTTTTAAGATCTTGAGGTTTCAGTTACCTAACATAACCTAACTGATAAAGAAACGGACCACAAAATTCGGTAACTGGTAGAACTTGGTGATTTAGAAAATATCACTTTACTGACAGAGGAAGAAAACAAAAAACCCTGATAATCCAACGTCTGGGAGGAACTATTTTGATTTTTCTTTTTCTGCTTTTTCCCAGGCTTGAAAAAGTTGGTGAAATGTTAAAAAGAGATAGCAGGGATCTGAAAGAGATAAAGAATGTGTCTGGATTGATCGGCCAACTGCTGGACAAGCAGGTTGACTGAACTTGCAGGCTGAGTATTCTAAGGATGCATCTCCTATAATATTGTCTACAGTCCCTGGTTCATCTCTCTCAGCTCTGATGGGTTGAAAAAAAAGCACTGGGATTCTGTCTTTCAGCAAAATCACTTGGATTTTTCTGAACACTTATTATGTTTGGGCTGACATGCTTTGGTTCTCTTCTCAAAATGTGTCCTGTTGCTTCTGACTCTGATGCATTTCCTGGCATTCTTTTTAAGTGCAACCTTTCTTTCCTCTAAAGGAGAATCTTTTACAAGCCAACCATCAATCCCAAAATCTAATTTAGGACTTTTTCTATGGAAATGGAACTGCACTGGTTTTCTCAATACTTCTCATTCTATGAAATAATTACTCTCAAACTCCAGAAGAGATGACATAAAGTTCAGAAGCAGCTAGAAGTCAGGAAAACCAAATTGTTTACTTTCATATCAAGTTCTAGGTAAACTCATTTCTTTCTTTTTAAATTTTAATGTCTGTATCAGTGATATACTTATGTAATTCAAAATTACAAAGATATAAGAGGGTATGCAGTGAACAGTCTCATCCCACCTCCACTTATTAGCAACTTTCCAATATGATTAATTTTTATGTTCTTTACAGGAATATACTATGCATAAGTAAGGACACTTCACACATCCCTTTTCCCTCTCTTTTATATAATTGGTGATGTTCCATTCTGTTACTCTCCTTGCTTTTCTTGCTTAATGGTATATCTATCTTACAGATCATTCCACATAAAAACTTCCTTATTTTAAAAATTCTATAAAGCTCATTTAATAAAACTCTGTATCGATGGACATTGAGTTTGTTTTCATTTTCTGCTTTTAGAAACCATGCTGCAATGAATAACTTTGCCCTTAAGTCAGTTTGAATCTGTGTGGATATATTTATGGAAATAACTTCTAAAGTAGAATTGCTGGGCTAGTAATTAGTTTAACAATGAGTTTAAGGTATAGTTGAATGAGATCTCAGTGGGCTCAAAAATACTAGTATACTCACACGAGAGTGGGAATGTATAATTGTTCACAGTTTCAAAGTGATACTACATTGCATATTCACTGAGTATTTATTATATGCCTATTTATAAAGCAATAAATAAAATGTAGTAAATAAAACATGTAAGTTATGTTTTCTAACAATGTGTGAAGCAGAAAGGGCAGTGTGGGCTGTTTATTTTGTTAACTTGGTTGAACTGTGGTGAGTTGTTATTTATTTAAAGAGGTATCACTAGTTTAGATGCTGTTGGGAAGTTATCTTTTTTAAATGTGATTATCATTTTCCCTCACTTGACTTTAAGTAAATCAGATTACTCTCTATGATCTGGAGGGTCTTACATAATCAGCTAAAGGTCTTAAGAACAAATGAAGTTTCCCAAAGAAAAAGAAATTCTTTTCAAGACTGAAACATAAAAAAAATTCAGAATCAAGATGGCAACAGCAGTTCTTACTTCAGTTTTAAGCTTGCTGGCTGTCCTACA
Source organism: Lasiurus borealis (assembly GCA_004026805.1). Lineage (NCBI taxonomy): Eukaryota > Metazoa > Chordata > Mammalia > Chiroptera > Vespertilionidae > Lasiurus > Lasiurus borealis. The sequence continues at coordinate 5,038 of PVJN01028205.1, read as the reverse complement.
AATTTTAGGCTTGCTAGCCCCCACAGTCATGTGAGCCAAATATTTTAAATAAGTCTGTCTTCCTATATATGTTATATTGATTCTGTTTCTCTGGAGATTCCTGAATAATACAGGCAGGAGTGAAGATCTCCACCAAATCTATGAGGAAGCAGGGGATGAGAGGGTCCATATCCCCCTAGAGTTCAGACTCTACAACCAAAGTGCTTTCTACTGCAATGCAATCTTATTAAAACTCAAAATAGGGTGTATACAGTGGCAATCCCATTATAGAATATTAGTAGCCCTGTGCACAAATCCATGCACCAGTAGTTCACTGCTGCCCTACAGTAGGTCCCCACCAGCTGCCCTGCCCTTCTGTAGCTCCCTGAACTCCCCTTCCTCCTCCCCATTTTCCTTCTTACAGCTTGCTTCCCTGCCCTCTCCTGTAGCTCTCCACCACCTGCTTGTAGCCAGTAGCTCACTGTCACCCTCCTAGAGCTCTCCACCCACTGCCCCATCCTGCAGCTCCCCCCACCTTCCTTCTCTCATAGTTTGCTGTCCTGCCTCCTCCTGTAGCTCTCCACTGCCTGCTTGTAGCTTGCTGCCTCACCCTCCTGCTGATCCATGATCTGGTCATTACATAGTCATTACACTTCAAGGCATAACAACCATTTACATATTATATCTTTATTATATAGGATTAGGCACATCCATCAAGGAGCTTACTCTGTCTATGGAACCTGCTGCAGGGAACCCATGGGCTGCAGTCTGAAATCTCCCTGGCTACCACTGATGGGGTCAGAGATGTCAGTGTGATACAATGCAGCCAGTCTGCAGACTGGTCACTGACTAATGACATGGCCTGTCCTAGAAAGATAACATGAGCTGATGAAGGTTGTGTAGAGACTGAGCAAACAGGACAGTGCACTGTGGAAGCAGACACCAATGGACTGTGATAGAGGGAGACCCTGGGAAGGCCACAAGAGGACTGGTGCAAGCTGAAGTTATAAGAGGACAGATCAGTGAAACAGAGTGGAGAATGGTCATCAGAGAGAAGAGGGGCAGATTTACTGTGAGGGAGTGGATGCTGCATAGTCTCGAGCTGTCTCAGACTCTCCTCCCATGCTGTATGGTTCCACAGTATGCTTAAAGTGAATCCACCTCGCCTTCAGGAAACTCAAGTGAGCCTCTGCGCTTTGCACCTGGCTTTTATGGCTATGAAGCAGGAGAAGACCTCTGAAGACAGATCTTCAATGGGCTGGCTGGAACCTGGGTTGGTTCTACTTGGAGTTCTCAGGTTGCAGACAAGCTGAGTTTGGTGTAACTGAAGGTTGGGAAGTGAAGTCTGTTTCATTTTACTAAATTCCATGTCATAGCTGGGAAGGAATCAGTGACTGTGACCATCCAGCCACACCTGGGTGCTGAGATGGGAGAATAGCAGTGGCTTGTCCAAGGTTCAGGGAGATGAGCTGCAGGATCAGGAAGTCCTTCCACTCCATTTTGCTACCTCTTCAGCAGCGCTTGCCAGAGAGGCAAGGCAGGCGGGTTACTTTTCTGATTACTCAGTGCTTTATACTCTCTTTCTTAACTAAGTCTCTTTGATGTTTACAATTGTCTGCTTTTAGGATCTCATAAAAATTTCAGCCCCTATGAAATATCAGTCCCCTTGATGTGTAATAAAATATGGTGGTTTCTTTAAAAATATTAAAGAGAGAAGTCTCCTAATAATTCCTGAGAACTGAATAGGACATATCAAGGGCTAATTTTGGAGTCCCACCCAAACTTTGAGACTTGGACCCATAAGTGTCATTCAATAGGTGTGGAAAATTCAATTACTGGGAAAGAATTGGGTAAGCTGCTTTTATATTCTAAGCATGGACAGTTTTTCTGAAAACATAATTGGTTTGATCTTTATAGTAGAGAAGATAAGAATGTCAGTATGTTTTTTTCTTTCTTTTAAAAAAAGCTTTCTTTATTGAAAGTATTACAGATGACACCCTTTTCTCCCCATTTTCTGCCTCTCCACAGCACCCCTCACCCCCAGGCCTTCATTACTCTATTGTCTGAATTCATGGGTTATGCACAGATGCATGTAAGTTCTTTAGTTAATCCTCCTCCACCCTCTCCCCTCTCATTCTTCTGAGATTTGTCAGTCTGTTCCATGCTATGTGTCTCTGGATCTAAAAGATGTCAATGTCTTAAACAAAACTGAAGCTTATTTTTCTGTCATTTACATGTATAGCTTGGCAGTTACAACTCTACTACAGTAAGAACCCAGGTTCCTTCTTTCTTGTTGCCTAGCTTTACCTCATGGTCAAGAAGGCTGCTCTAGCTCCTTTCATTACAGACTTATTCCAGCCAATGGAGAGTGGAAAAAGGGGAAGAAGGCAGGCTTTCCTTTTGAAGGGCACCATCTTGAATATACACACATCACTGTTGTTCACATCCTATTGGCCCAAATTAACCATACTTATCTTCAAAGGAGACTGGGAAATCTAATCTTTAGAGAGACAGCCAGGTCCTTAACTAAAAATCTGTTATTATGTAATAGGGGGACAATAGATCCTGGGGATAACTCGGCTGTGCTACAGACCCCAAAGTGTTGCATTCTTCTTTCTTTATTACATCTGAGAATGATCAGAAAGTTCAGGGAGTTATTAACTTAGCAAATATTGACCATTTTTCCACACCTATGCAAAAACAATATTAGGTGCTTTGTAAATACAAAGATGAGCGAGAACTACTCTCCCTTCTCAAAATATTCACTTCTAGCCCAACCAGTGTGGCTCACTGGTTGAGCATCAACCTATGAACCTGGAAGTCATGGTTCGATTCCCATCGGTGAATACGCCCAAGTTGCAGGCTCCAACCCCAGTGTGGGGCATGATGGGAGGCAGCCAATTGATGATTCTCTTTCATCATTAATGTTCCTTTCTCTCTCTCTGTCTCTGTCTCTGTCTCTCTCTCTCTCTCTCTTCCTCTCTGAAATCAATACAAATATATTAAAAAATCCACTTTTAGTTGTTCAATTTTATACTCAGTAATTGAGAATAAAAATGTGTATGTACATTAAAAGAAGTTCTGAATTACTATGTTGGTAGCTTTGATATATTAATTTTATTAATCATTACAACCTGAATAAATTGTGAGACATCTCAAGATTCAGTTTGAATAGAATGCTATGTTCAAGGAAGAAAGAGGATGAGCAAAAGGTTATAAAAATATTTCATCTCTGACCGGTTTAGCTCAGTGGATAGAGCATTGGCCTGCAGACTAAAGGGTTTCAGGTTCAATTTCAGTCAGTTGTAGGTTCCTCCTCCCCAGCCTGGGACCCTGGTCAGGGCACTAATCGATGTGTTTCTCTCACATCGATATTTCTTTCTGTCTCATTCACTCTCTCTAAAAATCAATGAAAATATCCCGGATGAGGATTAAAAACAAATTATTTTTTCCAATTCTTGACTCAATTTCTTATTGAAATAGAAACTCAATTTCTTATTGAAAAGAGGCTACTGTGTTCCTAATACAGAGTCAGCCTCTTCAAAAAAGTTTTCCCCCATCACTACTTTTTTACCAGCCTTTGCTCTTGAACGTCTTTCTTTCCTTCCTTCACCCCATCTCTGAAAGCCATCTCCTGAGAGCTGAAGTAGAATTGTTCTGTACATCCTCCATCTTTCCCTATCCCAAATCTCCATGCTGCAGGCAGCCTGAGAGCTTACGTGGCTTGCAAGGATGTTTCCTCCATAGACACCAGAGTGGATCGTCACACACAAATTTCTGTCCCTGTTCCACAATAATAGTTTTTGTCTCCGTTAAGTGTTGAGAAGATTTACATTGAACATGAGTCTCTTGAGCCTTGAACACATCCACAGCTATTTTGGGACTGAGCAGGGTATGAAGTATAATGGGTTGGGGAGTCAGGAGATCTGCCTCCACTGTATTCAGAAAAGTCACTGAACACTAGGATTAGTTAGTTAATTAATCTAGAAAAAAGAGGAAATGGAGCAGCTGAACCCTTGAGGTCTCTGATTCTGAGAGGGGAGGGCAGCCACTGAGTTGGGAAAGGACAGCACCCTCAGTGTTGCCAATACGAGGAAGCTCCGGAGAGAAAGCTTTGTTTTCTCAGTGGTGTTATGAGCTAGTGCACTGAGGACATATTGAAAGTATCCAGATGCCTGCCATGTAAATTACATCCTGATATATTTTGTTGCCAAAACAAAAAGCCCTGAATTGTTTAGCCCTATATTGAATCAAGAAACATGTCAAGGATGGTTAATTAGTCTACAACACAGATACAAATATTTTACCAGTTGAAAAATAGAGTTCATTCATCCTGCTCTCCTTGGTTGTCATAGCTCCCATTCCCTTCATTCTTTTTTTTTAAATCTTTATTATTCAGATTATTACATTTGTTTCTCTTTTTTTTTTCCCTCCATAGTTCCCCCAAGCGGCTCCCACCCTTCCCTCCCTCCCATTGACCTCATCCATAGGTGTATGATTTTTGTCCAGTCTCTCCCTGTACACCCCTCCCCCTTTCCCCCTGAGAATGATCAGTCCACTCTCTTTCTGTGCTCCCGATTCTATTATATTCACCAGTTTATTCTGTTGATCAAATCTTCAATTCCCTTAATTTTCAGATTCACTTGTTGATAGATACATATTTGTTGTTCATAATTTTTTATCTTTTACCTTTTTCTTCTTCCTCTTCTAAAAGAGTACCTTTCAGCATTTCATATAATATTAGTTTGGATTTGATGAACTCCTTTAGCTTTTTCTTATCTGTGAAGCTCTTTATCTGTCCTTCAATTCTGAATGATAGCTTTGCTGGATAGACTATTCTTGGTTGTAGGTTCTTGCTATTCATCAAGTTGAATATTTCTTGCCACTCCAGCCTGTCCTGCATCGTTTCTGTTGAGAAATCAGCTGACAGTCGTATGGGTGCTCCCTTGTAGGTAATGAACTCTTTTTCTCTTGTTGCTTTTAATATTCTCTCTTTGTCTTTTGCTCTTGGTATTTTAATTATGATGTGTCTTGGTGTGGTCCTCTTTGGATTCCTTTT
>PVJN01028204.1:0-27419 GCA_004026805.1 Lasiurus borealis | reverse complement strand
TACCTCAGCTTTTTGCAGTTCCTCTGGGTGTCTGTGAGCCCCTCTCTTTCCTTCTAGCTGTAGAACTTCCACTCAGCCAGCTTTCCTGTGGTTCTGGATGATGTCTGTTCTGTCTTTTAGTTGTAGTTTTGAAATTGTTGTGCGAGGCAGCAGTGTAGGTGTTTACCTATGCCGCCATCTTGGCTCCTCCTACTGTTTGTTAAGTCTTGATTGTTGTTGGTATCACTGTGGGGAATTGACCTCCAATCCAGTTGGTTGTGAAGATCAGCTGTGTATATTCTGGGAGAACTTCTGGGCTAGAGTCAGTCCTATGAGACAAGACTTGCAAAATTGCAAAAGCCTCTGTGTTTGGCTTAGATGGGGCAAAGTCTCATGGCTGAGCAGACAGCCTTGGCTTCTCTTCAGTCTTGCCCTACGCGACCCTTGGGTCTCACGGGCCCTTGGTAATCACTGCAGCCTTCTCTGCCAGCATTCATGAGCGCGCCTCCAGACCTCTGCCTTTCGCAGCTCCCCTGAGTTTTTGTGCACTCTGGGGTCCAAAGGATCTCCCCCAAAACTGGGGTTCAGAACAGTTGGAAGTGGAGGTTAGCACAGTTGGGCAGTTCTGTCTTCCTCCTCCTCAGCTTTTTGCAGCTCCTCTGAGTCTCTGTGAGCCCCTCTCTTTCCTTCTACTTGTAGAATTTCCACTCAGCCAGCTTTCCTTTGATTCTGGATGGTGTTCGTTCTGTCCTTTAGTTGTAATTTTGCAATTGCTGTGCCAAGCAGCAATGTAGGTGTTCACTTATGCTGCCATCTTGGTTTGTCCCATGGTATAGTTTTCCACTTGTTTATGTCTTCCTCTACCTCTTTATTTAACATCCTGTATTTTTTGAGTAAAAGTCTTTCACCCGCTTGACTAAGTTTATTCTTAAGTATCATAATGTTTTTGATGCAATGGTAATGGGATTGTTGATTTGGTTTCCCTTTCTGAGAATTAATTGGTGTATAAACGTTTCATCGACTTTCCCTGTTCAATACATATTGTGCTACATTACCGAATGTGTTTCTTAAATCCAGTAGATTTTTGGTCCAGTGTTTCGGGTTTTCTATGTACAGTGTAATGTTGTGAGGAGACTCCCCATCACCGTCCACATGTCATCTGCTGTGAGCAGTGCTACCTCTTCCTCAGGGTCTGCAGTGAGAAAGGGGAATTAGAACCTCAGAGAAAGAGCAAGAACCTTCCCTGAAGGCAGCTGAGAGCTTGAGCGGAAATCCTTGGCCCAACAGGAAGGCCCTTCTCTCCCCACTACTCTGCCCCTGCTCCTGGGGCTGCTCTCTGTGCTGTGGGTCCTGACTGCCCCCTGGTGTCCTGAGAGCTTCCTCCAGCCCAGCCCTGCTGCCTCCTCAGGGAGGTTAGTGTCTGGGCTCACACTGACTTCCCCTCACTGTGTCTCTCGCACAGAAATACACGGCCGTGTCCTCGGCTCTCAGGCTGCTCATTTGCAGGTACAGCAAGTTCTTGGCGTTGTCTCTGGAGATGGTGAAGCGGCCCTTCACAGAGTTGGCGTAGTATGTGCTATAACCACTCCAATTAATGAGTGAAACCCACTCCAGCCCCTTCACTGGAGCCTGGCGGACCCAGCTCATGTCATAGCTGCTGAAGGTGAATCCAGAGGCTGCACAGGAGAGTCTCAGAGACCCCCCAGGCTGCACCACGCCTCCCCCAGACTCCACCAGCTGCACCTCACACTGGACACCTGCAAACACAGAGACACAGGGGGACTTAGAATCACATGGAAGCACCAATCGGCACAGACACAGGGCTCAGCATTCTCCACTCCTGACAATGACCTTGAGAAATGATCAGGAGGAGAACGCAGCTTGGCACCAAGTCCATGGTGGAGCCACTGGGGTACTGTCTCAGGAGCTTGGGTGCTGGGTGTCTCCCCAACATGCCGGGCAAGGGCCCCATTTTATGAGCAGGAGGAGAGCCCCATTTGCATGGAGTCTGCATATAAGGTGCAGTTGTGACCCTGGGCTGCATTCCTGACATGTCATCCTAGGGGCGACCCCAGATGGGAAAGCACTCAAGGATGCTGGCTACAAGGGGTCCCTTCTTCCCTCGTCCTCCTTCCCTTCTTTCCTGAGACCCGTCACTCTGAACCCATTCCTTTGGGAGCAGCTTCCAGGATTGAGAGTCCTCCTTCCTTGGGTTTGATGAGGACTCAGAGGTGCTCCCCTAGAGGCACTTCGATGGAGCTTCTCTCACTCCCTTTTACCGTCCATGGGCCATTTTTGTTTCTGGGGTTTTGGAATAAGAATTTGCACTGGATGAAGCTTTTATTTTGAGACTGAAAGTTCCTCAAAATCTACCAACAACAGAAAGACCAGGAGGGGCAGCGCCCATCCCTGGCCAGCAGGATTAACACACACAAATAAATAAATAATAAAAATCATAAATATTAAATTATTAAAAAGGAATAAGTTGGCTCTTGGAAGCAAATGCTTGGGTAGAGAGTTGAGGCACCTCGTCCTCCTTGAAAACAGGTGAGCACTTCCCTTCTCAGCGGAGAGCGGCCACCTGTGTCCACCCTCCCACAGCCCCAGGTAAGGACAGACGGACACAGGGATCTGGGACTGAGGTCCCCTGTTCCTCTGGGAAGGTGGCCACCACCATTTGGAAAGTGCGATCACGCTGGGGAGGAGGAGGCGTGGGTAGATCCAACACCACGAAGCCTTCCTTCTCTCTTTCCTTTTTAACACATGGTTTTTAAAAAGGGTTTTAGAGACAGAGGATGGGAGAGTGATAGAGAGTGGAAACCTGAAGAGAGACCAACCGGGATGGACTGCCTCCTGCATGTACTGGCCTGGGGAACAAGCCCACAACCCAGTAACCCTCCTGTGTGGCTCCTGAGCCACACCGGCCTGGCTCCTTCCCTCTCTGAGTGGCATGTGCTTGACTCAGGGTTCCCTCAGTTGCTGCAGGTCTGACTGTGTTCCAGAGCCCGACAGATGCCAGTTCTGATCATTTCCGTTTGTTTTTTGATGCTTTTGTGGACGAACAAGAGTTTGGAGCTGCCTACGCCTCCATTTTGCTTTTGCCCCTTCTGCTCAGTGACCCCTTTTGAACAAATAGAGAATGAGAAGGGAGAAGAGCCACCGCCCAAAAATCTACCAACAACAGAGAAAACAGAGGGGACAGTGCCCATCCCTGGCCAGCAGAGGTGGGAGGAGGAACTGGGAATGAGCAGTGAGTCTGGTTTTTCTCAGGAGAGCCTGTGTTTTAGGAAGATGAGCTTCCTGACCCTGGAGGACACCAGACACACGTCCAGAAGGGGTGGCTTTGAGAGCAGTTAGCCTGATGGGCAGGAGAACTTGGATGTTTTCATTCATCTTACTCCTTGACTCATGGGTGGTTTTTACTTTGCTGCCCGTGGGCATTTTATCTTTTTCAGCCGTTTGACTTCAATGTGCCTTGATTTAATATTGTTTATTTTCATTTCTTCTTGGGGTACTTTGGTGTCCTTAGATCTCTTTATAATTTATATGAAATTCTGACAAACTATTTGCAGTTATTTCTTCAACCTTCTTTCTTGGTGCCCCTCTCTCCTCTTTCTGGGATTCCAATTCCATGAGTCTATCAGAGGCCCAGTGCACGTGCTCATGCACCAGGGGGGTCCCTCAGCCTGGCCTGCACTCTCTCACCATTCAGGACCCCTTGGTTCCTGCCGGGATCAGGCCCAAACCAGCAGCCTGACCTCCCCTGAGGGGTGTACTAGTGTGCCCAGCAGCCGGTGGCCCAGGAGGAGCCTGAGCCAGGCCCGGGTGCCACGCTGCTCCCCCTGATCCTGGCCCTGCTGCTCCAGCCCTTCCTCGGGAGCGTGCTGCCTGGAGGCGGGAGAGGCTGGCTCTGCTGCAGCTGTGATCACTAGCCCTAAGCCCAGCGTCTGTTGTTCCTCTGAGCAGCGCTCCTGTAGTGAGAGCGCACTGACCACCAGGGGGCAGCTCATGCGCTGAGTGTTTCCCCCCTGGTGGTCAGAGTGCCTCATAGGGATCGGTCTAATGCAGGTTCAGTCATTGAGTAGTTTCAGGTGCTGTACATTAGACCAGAGGCCCGGTGCATGAAATTCGTGCACAGGATCGGGGTGTTACTCAGCCAGGCCTGTACCCTCTCCAAATCCAGGACCCCTCAGATAGGGTCCCTGGGCCTGGGTGCCAATCAGGGCTCATTGGAGCTTTGTCCTCCTGCTGTAGCAGCTGGACCTGCCCCCCGCTGCTGCCACTGCTTGCCACCTGTGTTCCTGCCCCTCCCCCACCACGGGTCACCTTCCTCTGTGGGAAACAGGCATGGGGTGCAGTCGCTTGGCTTGCCTGTCCTCCCTATGTGGGGCGATCGTGGGGCAATGGTGGGGCCCTCCGTCCAATCACATTGCCTCCTTATTGGGAGGCCTGGTACCAGTGTGTGTCTTGGCGTGGTTTTGGGGAAGGTCATTCTGATGTTTGGTTGTTTGGTCTATTTGCCTATGACGCTTTTATTATTATAGATATTTGACTGCTTCATTGACTCTTACATTCCTGACACGTGGCTATTTTGTGGGAAATTCATTCTGTGCTCCACTGTGGAGAGCTCCCTCAGACTTCTTGAAGTTCACGTATGTGGACGAAAGGGGCCACAGGCTGACCTGACAGGCTCAGAGGAGGCCTGCATGACAGCCTTGTAAACTCAGAGACCTAACGTCACCCCAAGATGGTCTGAAATTACACTTTAACTAAACACAGTGATGGTGGCAGATACATCCTAGACCAGAATTTTCCCTGACAAAGATCAACTTAGATCTTTACTGAGTCCACTTCCCTTTTTTCCCTCTAAGGTAACATACCTGTGAGATGTTGGGGTCACTTGTATCTACCCTTGTTCTGGATGGAGCCCCTGGGACACAACCAGATGTGTACGCACTAGGCCAGAGGCCACAAATTCCTTCATTGTCTTGTCAATTGTTCCTGCATCCCCCTAAGTATGTGTCCATCATTTCACGTTTTACCCAATCCCAGGGCTTTGCCAGCTTTGCTTGATTCCGCCTCCTTAATCCATCACCAATGAATTCCAGGTAACCCGCCAATGGCCCTCCTTTGATGGCCATGTATAAATACAGATGGAACCTGCCATTCTTCGGAGCATTGTCTCAACACCTTGAGGTTGTGCTTCCCGGTATATGTCCACAGTATGGCTCAAATAAACTCACAACAATTCTTTACAAGTTTCAATATTTTTGTTTTTTGTTTTTTCTGTTAACACCCATATTTAATGTGCAATGATAGTCTTACTCCATGTATTATTCATTGTAGATGTTGTTACTTTCCTAACCTCTGAAAATGCAAAATACAGACCAGTTCCACCCACACCTATCTGTGAGATTAAAGCCCTCGTGTGTTTCATCCAACGGGTAGGAGGACAGAGCGCTGTGGTGGGAGGTCCAGGGGAAGATCCTGGTAGTGAGGGTCCTGGTAGGGCCTGTGAGGGGGAAAGGTGGGGTCAGGGACCTGAGGTCAGCACACAGGGACTGGGGCTGCACTGAGGTCTCCCTTGATGGGAACGTTTCCCAAACCCAGGATGAGGAGAGCCCTGAAGATGGTCTCCTTGCAGAGAAAGAGAAACAGAAAATAAGGACTTGTTGAAGGAGAGTCCCCACTCCCTGCTGCCATGTCACCTGCAAACACAGTGCCCTTCCTCACTGTTGTCTGCAGTGAGAAAATGAGAGGGAGAGCCTTCCCTGGAGGCAGCTGAGAGCTTGAGAGGAAATCCCTGGGTCCAACAGGAAGACCCTTCCCTCCCCCTCCTCTACCCCCGCTCCTGGGGCTGCTCTCTGTGCTGTGGGCCCTGAGCCCCCCCTGGTGTCCTAGGCTTCCTCTGCAGCCCAGCCCTGCTGCCTCCTCAGGGAGGTTAGTGTCTGGGCTCACACTGACTTCCCCTCACAGTGTATCTCGCACAGTAATACACGGCCGTGTCCTCGGCTCTCAGGCTGCTGAGCTCCATGTAGGCTGTGCTCGTGGACTTGTCTGCCGTCATGGAGACTCTTCCTTGGAACTTCTGGGCATAAAATGTGTTTCCATTTCCAGGGTAAACACCCCCCATCCACTCAAGCCCCTGTCCTGGGGCCTGTCGCACCCAGTGCATGTCGTAGCCAGTGAAGGTGTATCCAGAAGCCTTGCAGGAGACCTTCACGGAGACCCCAGGCTTCCTCACCTCAGCCCCAGACTGCACCAGCTGCACCTGGGAGTGGACACCTGTGGGAGGAGACAGGAATGAGTGGAACCCCCCTGGACTCTCCCTGGACCCTCCTTAACCAGGACGGGAGCCCCTTACCTGTCGCCATGGCCACCAGGAGGAGGGTTGTCCAGCTGCAGTCCATGGTGAGGCTGTGCTGGGAGCACTTCTGTAGGGGAGGGTGTGGCTGTGGGGGATGCCCTCAGGGCACAGGCTGACCCCCATATTTAACCTGGTCTGCCTCCTCTCTTTTGCATATTCATGAGGCAGAGTATTTCATAGCTGAGGTCTGACCCCACCTGAGAGAAGATGGTGACACAGGGACCATGTTCAGGGAATTCCGAGGGTCCAAGTCCTAATTCTTTTTTAATTTTTAAATATGTTGTATTGATTTTTTACAGAGAGGAAGGGAGAGGGATAGAAAGTCAGAAACATCGATGAGAGAGAGACATCGATCAGTCACCTCCTGCCCACTCCACAGTGGAGATGTGCCCGCAACCAAGGTGCATGTCCCCGACCAGAATTGCACCTGGGACCTTTCAGTCCGCAGACTGATGCTCTATCCACTGAGCCAAACCAGTCTTGGCTAAGTCCCAATTCTTTTTTCTTTAAATCACACATTTATTGTAGAAGGTATTACTCCTGTCCCCATTTACACACCATTGACACCCTCTAGCCCCAGGTCTTCACCATCCTGTTGTGTGTGTCCCTGGATTAAGCCTCTATGCATTTGAGTTTCTTGGTTGCCCTCTTCACCTACCACGACTTCCCTCTGAGATTCCCCAGTCTGCTCCAGGCTTCCAGGCCTCTGGATCCATTCTCTTCATCAGTTTATTTTGTTCATCAGGTTCCATATGTGAGTGAGGTCATGTGATACTTGTCTTTCTCTGACTGGCTTACTTCACTTACATGATACTCTCCAGATCCCTCCATGCTGTCCCAAAGGGTCAGATCCTTCTCTTTCCCTGCCGCATAGGATTCCATGGCACAAATGTACCACAGCTTTTTATCCTCTCAGCTACTCATGGGCACTTGGGCTGTTTCCAGATCTCAGCTATTGCAAACTGTGCTGCTGTGAACATAGCACCCCCTGCAGCCCATTGTTTCTGTATTTTTCTGGTTGCTTTGGATAAATTTCTAAAAGTGGGATCACGGGGTCAAATGTCATGTCCCATCTTTAACTTTTTGAGGAAAATCCGTACTGTGTCCCATAGTGGCTGCACCCACCCGCATTCCCACCAGCAGTGCACTAGGGTTCCCTTTGCTCCACACCCTGACCTGCACTTGTCATTTGTTGATTTGCTGATGGCAGCCATTCTGACAGGTGTGAGCTGATACCTTTAATCTGCATCTCTCTGAGGGTCAGTGACTCTGTGCATTTTTCCTATCACTCTTGGCCATCTGTGTGTTCCCTTAGGACAGTGCTTGCCACATGCAGCTCTTTGGCCCCTTGAGCGTGGTTCTTCCACAAGATAGCACGACCTGGGTGAGTCTATTTTGAAGAAGTGGCATTAGAAGAAGTTTAAGTTTAAAAAATTTGGCTCTCAAAAGAAATTTCAATCCTTGTACTGTTGATATTTCCTCCCCTGCCTTAGGAGAAGTTTGTATTTAGGTCCTTTGTCCATTCTTACTTGAACTGCTTGTCTTCCTTTGGTTAAGTTGTGTGAGTTTCTCATATATTTTGGATATTAACCCTTTATCACTTGTATCCTTGCCAAATAGGTTCTCCCATACTGTGGGCTCCCTTTGCATTTGGTGGATGATTCCTTTTGCTGTGCAGACACGTTTTATTCTGATTTTTTTCTATTTGTTTATTTTCTCCTTAGTTTCCTCTGTCCTGGGAGATGTATCTGTAAACACATTGCTATGAGAGAGGTCTCAGATTTTGCTGCCTATGGTTTTTATGATTTCCCCATTTACATTTAAGTTTTTAAGAGTTCAATGCTTATTGAAGGACTGTTTTGACTCCATTATATGCTTTTTTGCTTCCTTTGTCAAATATTAATTGAGTGCAATTGTTTGGGTAGATTTCTGGGTTTACTGTTCTCTTCCATGGATGTATAAGCCTGATCTGGTGCCAGGACCAGGCTATTTTGATAACTATGGATTTGGAGTGCAATTCGATATATGGTATTGTGATCCCACCAGGGTTTTCTTCTTTCTTGAGATGGCTGTGGCTACTTAGGGTTTTCTTTGGTTCCATATAAATTTTTGAAGTGTTTTTTGTAGATCTGTGAAATATGCTGTTGCTATTTTAATAGGGATTACGTGAATCTGTAGAGTGTTGGGGTAATATGGACGATTTAGCTATGTTTATTCTAACAATCCATGATCTCAGTATAGTTTTTCCACTTGTTTATAACTTCCTCTATCTCTCTTCCACATCCTGAATGTTTCTGAGTATCAGTCAGATACCTGCTTGGCTAAATTAATTCTTAAGTATCATCATGTATTGATGCAATGGTAATGGGATTGTTGGTCTGGTCCTCCTTTCTGAGAATTCATTATTGGTGAATAAAAGTACCATCCTGGCGGGTCTCAGGGTAGTGGTGGCTGCAGGGAGCAGGGGCAGTGAATTTGGGAGGCAGTGTATCTGATCTGGCCAGTCAGGGAGAAGGTGTGGCGGTCTAGCACCAGGTCCCTGCAGGACTGGGTGAGGGAGGCACCCCTTATGGGCAGTTATGGGGGGCAGATTCATTCTCAAAGGACTTGGGCTCTGGCCTGCAGGAGGGGGAAGAGGAGGTGGCAGTTGCAGGTGGTGCGGTTGGGGCCAGTCGGGGTGGGGGTCTGAGGTGCTGACAGCTCCAAGTCCAGCATTCTGCTCCTGGGGCTCCGTCGCAGCAATAAGACCTCCATCCAGAAGGTGGTGTTTCCTAAAATATCACCCAATGACACCCTCTTTTTGGAAAGTACCAACCAGATTTATAACGATGACATTTCTAATAGTTTCATTGTGAATTTTCAAAGATGGGATTTTCCTGGGGAAATGGACTTTTTTGACCCAACTTTTGACTCCAAGATGGTCTTCAAGGGAATAGGAGCATTCCTCTCTGCCAGTGATGCAAGGGATAACTACATGGAGGCTGTAAGTAGACTTCCCATGATGGTTTCTAAAGCCTACACCGTTAATTAGGACATGACTTTTGAGGTTTTCATTCACAAAGTTGATGTTCTGTCTGAGGATCCCAAAACAGAAACACCGAGGGACACTCATCCAAGAGCCCAGGATGAACTTGCAGATGGGGGGGCCAGAAAAACTCCATCTGAGCTTCTATCTGACTGGTCTCTGTGACCACTCAATACTTGAAGCCTTCAGGAAGCTGGTACAGAAACTCATGTCACCACCACTGGCCCTGGAAAACCAAATAAATATTTTTATGGCAAATTCAGGTATTGGAAAAGCTTCTGTCTTTGATGGTGTCAGCAAAATCTACCTTGCAACAGACAGTTCTCCCATGGACATGCAATCTCATCAACTTTGCGGTGACATGATTGATGTAGTAATTGACGTTTCTGGTGTATGTAGGTTAACGAAAGATGGCAGTGGAAGTGCTCATGACAAAGAGTCTGTGGCAATTATCAAGCTGAAGAACACCACTGTCCTTTATCTAAAGGAAGTCACTCAGTGTTTGGCACTGGTTTGCATTCTTAGGGAAGAAAGAGTTTAAGGAAAAGGGTTAACAGACTACAATTTCCATGGTTCTGGAAAAGTGATTCATGAGGTTTGTGAGGTGGGTGTGACTTCTCACAGGGGCCATGGTCACCAGACCAGTGTCACCAGCCTCAAAGTATTGGCACACAGAAGCCTACCTCAAAATGCCATGGAGCCTGAATGATAGTGGTTGGGGCTCTGTGCCAGCCTAGTCTTCACTGCAAGATCAGATGCCACGTGCTACAGGACAGGGGAGTTGCCACTTGTGAGAATCGGGTGCCGGTCCTACTACAGACGAGGGGTAGAGTTTCTCCTTGGGATGAAAACCCCTTCAACCAGAGGTCTACCACCGCATCTATTTCTGCTTTTTTCAAAAATGACAGATAAGAATTCCAGAGACCACAGAAGTCAGGGGTGTGTTTCTCTACTTTGGAATCCTACTGGAAGGAGTTGGGCTATTTCAGACCTGGGATCACACTGCTTGCCCATCCTTCCCATGGAATGTGGCCATCCTTTATGCCTTGAGAGCAGTAGAACTGTGTTTTTGTATGCCCACTTTGTTTTTCAGTGGAGTCGTCTCTAAAAATGCTGCCTTGCTTGAGTCCTAACAACGCCTCTCAGGTTTCAGTTCTGGACATGGCATCCGTGAGACCTTGTCAATGCAGGTGCCTGCTAACTCAGAAGACTTGTGGTCTGACTGCAGCGAAGGACATTCCTGCATGTGTTCCTGATGAAATGAGAACATGTTATGTGGCATCAGACCAAGGGCAGGGTTCAGCAGTGGAAGCACTGAGGATAAATCTTAAAACAGAAAAAAATGTTTGCAACTGTGTTTGCATGCCAGATATCAGGGTTCTTTTCTCCTCCATCTGATAAGTGATCGTGATCAGGGTCACAGCGGGAATTGTAGAAAAATGGTTTTCCACACAATCTCCTTCTGCTAGGGGAGGAACCCATGATGTCATTGAAGCCTTTAACTCATTTTTCTTTAAACTCGATACCAGCAGCTTCGTGCCTTTTATTCCATGCGATGTGGAGTCTCCAAGGACTGCTGTTCTATTGGCCATGAATGACCCGAAGGTACCGGTGCCCTGGGAATTGGAGAGCACACATGTTATTTCCCCCTCTTCGGCTTCCGTATTCCGACACCGAGGGTCACCTGTGGTGCTTCCTTCGCTCAGCGTGTGAATCCGTGATTTTCTCTTTTTGTTGCTGGTTGACACCCTTTGTGTTGACTTCAACTGACACATTCTTTTTACTTCACATGCCCAGCAGTCATGTATTCCAAAGCCCTGGACCACTTGAGTACATAGGGCCACTGTGGACTAAAACATGTATATTCAGGTCTGAAAACCTAACAGTGCAACTTGTAGTGCTTCCTGCCAATGAATCCGACTGTTCAGTGTTTATGGGGACCATGGTGATATCCCAAATAAAGGTGCTTTTATATTTATAGATGATTTCATTAAACTGTATAAAACAAGTATCAATAAATGTGTTTACAACAACAACAACAACAACAAAAAATACCATTGACTTTTCCTGTTCAATTCATATCATGCTACATTACCAACTTTGTTTCTTAACTCCAGTAGATTTTAGGTTGAGTGTTATGGGTTTTCCATGTACAGTATCCTGTTGTGAGGAGATAACCCATTGCTGCCCACATGTTATCTGCCACGAGCAGTGTTACCTCCTCCTTTGGGGTCTGCAGTGAGAAAGGAGGAATTAGAGCCTCAGCAAAAGAGTAAGAGCCTTCCCTGGAGGCAGCTGAGAGCTTGAGAGGAAATCCCTGGGCCCCAAGAGGAAAGCCCTTCCCTCCCCTCCTCTGTCCCTACTCCTGGGCTGCTCTCTGTGCTGTGGGCCCTGATCGCCCCCTGGTGTCCTGAGCGCCCCCTGGTGTCCTGAGAGCTCCCTGCAGCCCAGCCCTGCTGCCTCCTCAGGGAGGTTAGTGTCTGGGCTCACACTGACTTCCCCTCACTGTGTCTCTCGCACAGTAATACACGGCCGTGTCCTCGGCTCTCAGGCTGTTCAGTTTTAAGTAAACTTGGCTCTTGGACGTTTCCCTGGTGATGCTGAGGCGGGATTTCAGTGTTGGGTTATAGTCTGTACTTCCAACACGCCATATAGCCCCGACCCATTCCAGTCCCTTTCCTGGAGGCTGGCGGATCCAGTTTACACCATAGCTTGTCAGAGAGAATCCAGAGACTGTGCAGGTGAGGGAGAGGGTCTGGGAGGGTGGCACCAGTCCTGGGCCCGACTCCTGCAGCTGCACCTGGGACAGGGCACCTGTGGACAAGGAGCATCAGTCCTGTCAGACACCTGCAATCACAGCCACCCCATGACCCCTGCCTGACCCCTGAGACCCTCACCTTGGGGGGCTGTAAGCAGGGACAGAAGTAGGCCCAGCAGTCTCATCATCTTCTCGACCACAGCTCTGCCTTCCTGAGACCTCAGCCCTGAGTGAGGAGAGAGCTGAGAGCCTGCTCAGCCCAGGGGAGGATGTACCTGCAGCATGAACAGAAATTTGCATGTGGGGCAGCCTTTTCCTTATAAATAGAGGGTCTGAGGTCTGTATTCACTTTGTTCTGAGTAACTACTACCAAAGCAGAAGGAAAAGGGAGACCCTGGATTCTTGATGTTGACATTTTTATTGTGTTACTAGAGGCCCAGCGCACTCATTGGTGCACTAGTGGGGTCCCTTGACCTGGCTGGCAGGATTGGTCCAAAACCTGCAGTTTGACAACCCCTGAGGGGGCACACACCACACCAACAGACCCCACCAGAGCACAATCGGTGCTGGGAGAGACAGGGAGGAAAGAGGTACTGGGGGAGGGCCCTGGGGCATGTCTGGATTATCTATCTCAGTCCCGATGTGCCACAACCCAGTAGCAAGCTAACCTACTGGTTGGAGCGTCTGCCCCCTGGTGGTCATTGTATATTATTGTGAGAAGTTGAGCAGCTCTAGTCCATCATTGGCATATTCTGCTTTCATTGCTTTATTGCACAGCTGACGGGTCCACCAAACACTTAGCATATTGAGTTCTTGCTATATAAGTTAATACACTGTAAAAACTCTGCCCTGATGCAAGCCCATTGCATATTGCAGAAATCCAAAGCTAATCACTTCAGGAGAATCATGTTTTAACCTGGAGAAAAGACTAGGAAGAAAAGCAGTGATTGTGCATGTGCACCATGGAGAATCTCTTGTATTTTCAATGATATGGCAGCCTGTTACATGACCTGGTTCCTTCGTCTAGTGTTATCAGTGATGTTGGGGTTCAGAGGGAGGAGGATTGGAGAATACCTAGCATATATTTTCTCACAGGAAATGGAACTTCATCCCTGTCAGGAATTCCTCACTCCCAGCCTCCCTCTGCCCTGTCCCCGAGGATGCTGGGCATTCCCCCATAACATACCACAACCTTAATGTGCAACGCACACATTCTCCCATCAGCCACAGGATTCGCAAAGTTATTCTCTTGCTAAGATTGTCGTTAAATTAACTTGATGGAATATTTGGTGGGGAAAATGTTTTTATTTTATTAAAGTTCAACATCATGATTTTCTTTTACGTGTTCTGTTTTGGGTGATTTTGCAAGAACTTCCCAGAAAATGGTGTGCCTCCATCACTCATGTGTATTCGCTTCAGCAGCCACAGGAACTGGAGCAGGTTCTGGGACCATAGGGGAGCGCTGCTGGGAAACTACCCATAAATGTGGATGTGACTGTGGAACTGGGGGAGGGGAGGAAGCTGGACTTGATTTGAGTCACATGACAGAAACGTGCCTGATGTTCATGGACAGGGAGCTACTGGACATGTGGGTTTAAAGCTGCCTTCAGTGAAGGCCCAGAAGGAAGTGCAGGGCATCATAGAGACACCTCGCATCATCGTAGGAAACACCTGAATAATGATGAGCAGGAGTTGATTGAAGTAGAAATGTTAAAGGTCATTCAGGCAGGGATCAAGGGAAATGAGGACCTGTCAATGCAAACTGGTGGGAAAGGGACCTCTGTTTCCTACATGCACATTCTCACAGTGTCTCTGTTCTAGAAGGTGACCCTTTCCCAGGTCCAAGGTATTCCCACTTGGACACCTTTAGGGTCATTCCTGGTCTGGTCTCACCATGGATTCCTCAAGCTGCACAATTATTTTGTGTCCCTTCTATGAAGTCTCTCAACACTGACAGGGAAGGGTGGACTCCCCTCACTGCAGAAGACATGGTGATGGTGTGTGTGTATGAGGAGCCTTCATTTCATTGGACCAGGAACCCTGTCTCACTCCATCCTTGTCATCAAGACCATCATCTTCCTTATCACCACTATCACCATCAACACCATCATCAACACCATCATCCTCATCAAACACCATTGTTCTTATCATTGTTCTCGCACTCATTGCTGCAGACACATTTGTTATCAACAACATTTTTTGTCATATATTAAAATGTTTGAGGAAAATAGCTGGCCAGACATTATATTACATTACATTTGAATGCTGACAACGTATGGCTCATTCCCAGCCTCTTCTCCATCTGCCCCACATGGGAATCTGACCGAAATATTGGTCTTGTCTCCATTTGTCACTAAGAGGTAGAACCCACATAGGCCTCTGGAAGCAGAATTCCTCCCTCCGCCTCCCCCTCACGAAAATCCATACCCTGAGCCAGCCTCCTTTCCTGGCTCCATCAGAGCAGGTCTGGCTTCCTGGAGGCCTTTCCTGTGCTCCTCAGAGATGTAGTTACGTGTGGAAATAACATTTCATGTACTGTGGTGTGTGTTTGTTAACACCCTGGACATTTGTACCAAGCTGGTGTGGGTCCCTAATACATCTGCCGACTGTCACCTACACTTGTTACTATGAGCACCATGACAGGCCAATGATCTTCACCCTCAAGGTCTTTCTTCTCTAGTTTTATGGTCACATGACTCTGGTGCTCATGTCCTGCTGGCTGCCTGGGACCTGAACTCTGAGGGGCTGAGCTGCACTGTTGAGTACACAGAGCCTCTGGTTGGATTTAGGTGATGAGAGTCATAAGATTTGATTATAATTATTTGGACACAAGAGTTTCCAAAAGAAAATTTCAGTGGTTTGGCCACATGAGAAAGTTGTTTCTCTGCACAACATACTTTTCTTACTCAGAGTCTCAGAGGTCACTGCAGCATCAGGACCCAGTGGTTCCCTGAAGGAAACTGTGACATGAGGAGGAAACCACACAGGAAACAGCCCTAACCTCCCACTGCACCTGCTGCTGGGATGGTCCTTGTGTTCAGGGACCCTGAGGGCCCCCTGCTGATCAGATATCCTCATACAGGCATGTTAGTGTCTGGGCTCACACTGACTTCCCATCACTGTGTCTCTCGCACAGTAATACACGGCCGTGTCCTTGGCTCTCAGGCTGCTCATTTGCAGGTACAGAGAGTTCTTGGCGTTGTTTCTGGAGATGGTGAAGCGGCTCTTCAGAGAGTCAGCGTAGTATGTGCCACCACCAGTACCAATAGCAGAAACCCAGTCCAGCCTCTTCTCTGGAGCCTGGTGGACCCAGTGCATATCATGGCTGCTGAAGGTGAATCCAGTGGCTGCACAGGAGAGTCTCAGAGACCCCTCAGGCTGCACCACGCCTCCCCCAGACTCCACCAGCTGCACCTCACATTGGACACCTGCAAACACAGAGACACAGGGAACTTAGAATTATATGGAAGCACAAACAGGCACAGGCACAAGGCTCAGCGCTCCCCACACCTGAAAATAACCTTGGGAAATGATCAGGAGGAGAAGGCAGCTTGGCACCAAGTCCATGGTGGAGCCGCTGGAGTCCTGTCTCAGGAGCTTGGGTGCTGGGTGTCTCCGCAACATGCTGGGCAAGGACCCCCTTTTATGAGCAGGAGGAGAGCCCCATTTGCATGGAGTCTCCATATAAGGTGCAGCTGGGACTGTGGGTTGCATGCCTGACTTTGTCATCCTAGGGGCAACCCCAGATGGAAAGGACTGCAGGATGCTGGCCACAAGGGCTCCCGTCCAGACCCACCCTCCCTCCTTTCCTGAGACCCATCACCCTGACCCTCTCACAATTAGGGACCCCTTCGGGGCCTGTGGGGATCGGGCCAAAACTGGCTGTCTGACGTCCCTGAGGGATGTGATAGTGCGCCAAGGGGTCGGCATGGATGCCACGCCTCTCCAGCTCATCCCTGCCCTGCTCCCCTGCCATCACTCAGTACCTGCTTTTGCAGAGACCAGAGAGGATTGTGCCACCACAGCTGTGATCACCATCATTGAGCCTGCTGTCTGACAGTCACCTGAGTTGTGCTCACAATGTGGTAGGGCACTGGCTACCAAGGGGCAGCACCTGCTTTGAGTGTTTGCCCCCTGGTGGTCAGTGCATGTCATAGCAACTGTTCAAATGGTCATTTGGTTGTTCGGATGTTTGGTTGCTTAGACTTTTATATAGAGAATTATTTGACTGCTTTATTATCTATTGCATTCCTGACACTGGCTATTTTGGGGAAAATTTACTCTGTGCTTCATTTTGGAGAGTTTCCTCAGACTTGCTGAAGTTGACCCATGTATAATCAATCTACAGTGTTAGTCTTACTCAATATATTCTGCATTACTTTCTTAACCTCTGCAAATTCAAAATACAGACCATTTCTACCCACTCGTGTCTGTGAGATTAAAGCCCTTGTGTGTTTCTTCCAACAGGGAGGGAGGACTGAGCGCTGTGATGGGAGGTCCTGAGATGATGCTGGTCGGGGTGGCCCTGTTGGGTCGGAGACAGGGAAAGGAGGGGCAGGTCGGCCTATAAGAGGGCCTGTAGAGGCCTGAGGTCAGCACACAGGGGCTGGGGTCTTTCTTGGTGGAAACGTTTCCCAAACCCAGGACGAGGAGAGCCCTGATGATGGTCTCCTTGCAGAGAAACAGAAACATAAAATAAAAGACTTGGAGAAGGAGAGTTCCTGCTCCCTGCTGCCATGTCATATGTTTACACGGTGCCCTTCCCCCTGTTGTCTGCAGTGAGAACGTGAGAAGGAAGAGCCTTCCCTGGAGGCAGCTGAGAGCTTGAGAGGAAATCCCTGGGCCCAACAGGAATGCCCTTCCATCCCCTCCCTCTGCCCCTGCTCCTGGGACTCCTCTCTGTGCTGTGGGCACTGATTGCTCCCTGGTGTCCTGAGAGCTCCCTGCAGCCCAGCCCTGCTGCCTCCTCAGGGAGGTTAGTGTCTGGGCTCACAGTGACTTCCCCTCACTGTGTCTCGCACAGTAATACACGTCCGTGTCCTCGGCTCTCAGGCTGCTCATTTGCAGGTACAGCGAGTTCTTGGCATTGTCTCTGGAGATGGTGAAGCGGCCATTCACAGAGTCGGCATAGTATGTGGTACTACCACTAGGAGCACTAATCAATGTGACCCACTCCAGTCCCTTCCCTGGAGCCTGGCGGACCCAGATCATGTCATAGCTGCTGAAGGTGAATTCAGAGGCTGCACAGGAGAGTCTCAGAGACCCCCCAGGCCGCACCACGCCTCCCCCAGACTCCACCAGCTGCACCTCACACTGGACACCTGCAAACAGAGACACAGGGGCACTTAGAATCACATGGAAGTACAAACAGGCACAGGCACAGGGCTCAGCTCCCCACTCCTGACAATGACCTTGAGAAATGATCAGGAGGAGAACGCAGCTTGGCACCAAGTTCATGGTGGAGCCTCTCGGGTCCCGTCTCAGGCGCTTGGGTGCTGGGTGTCTCCCCAACATGCTGGCAAGGGTCCCCTTTTATGAGCAGGAGGAGAGTCCCATTTGCATGGAGTCTGCATATAAAGTGCAGCTGTGATCCTGGGCTGTATGCCTTACCTTGTCATTCTAGGGGTGATAACAGATGGAAAGGATTGCAGGATGCTGGCCACAAGGGGTCCCGTCCTGAACCTCCCTCCCTCCTTTCCTGAGACCCATCACCCTGACCCCATTCCTTTGGGGGCCGCTTCCAGGATTGAGAATCCTCCTTCCTTGAGCTTGCTTTGAAGGTCCAGGGGGGCTGTACCCAGAGGCACATGGATGGGGCTTCCTCTCCCTCTCCTTCACTCGCGGTGGCCATGTTGCTTTGTGGGTTTGGGAATAACAATTTGCACTGGAAGATGCTTTTATTTTGAGACTGCATGAATCTCCTTATTGTGTTCCCCATCACATCTTACACACACAGATGTGTCATCGGTCAGTTTATGGTCCGTACTGCCCCGTCGGTACCTGAACCAACTGAGCAGAGACAGGTTGAATCACAGAGAGGCCTTCACTCCAAGGCTGCTCCACATCCTGCTCCCCACCTCCACCCTGTCTAAAGCTCTCCATGCCCTTTCTTCTTTACCTGCCTAGTACGGAATGATGGTTGTTCTCCATTTTAGTTGTGCATTTCACGTGCTTGTGGGAGGCAGCGAGAACATGCATTTATATCTGCCCCCAAATTGCTTCTCACTCCTTTCCAATTTTTTAAAGTGGAGGCTGAGATGATTGCTTTAAAGATCGTTATTTTTTTTTAACATAAGCATTTACTGCTGTACATTTCCCTCTATGCACTGCATCTCACAAAATTCATATTTTGTAATTTCATCCAGTTTTGAATTCTATGTTGATGACTTCTCCGTGTTCCTTCAGCTCTTTGAGTCGTCGCTCCATTGTCTTCTGGTTTTGGTCGATTTTCATGTTATCTTTGATGTTTTTATTCATGTTGTTCCTTGACTCATGGGTGGTTGTTTTTTTTACTAACTTAAGCATTTTTTCTTTTTTACCAGTTTGACTTCACTGTGCCTTGATTTAATGTTGTTTATTTAATGTTGCACTTTGGTGTTCTTCGATGTCTTTATTGTTTACATCAAATTCTGAACAACTATTTGCCATAATTTCTTCAGATATTTTCCTTGGTGCTCCTCTCTCCTCTCTTTGGATTTCAATTCTATGTATAAGCTAGAGGTGAGGGGCACGCTTCATGCACGGGTGTGTCCCTCAGCTTGATCTGCACCCTCTCACAATTAGGGACCCCTTTGGGGCCTGTGGGGATTGGGCTGAAAATGGCTGTCTGACGTCCCTGAGGGATGTGGTAGTGCACCAAGGGGTCGGCATGGATGCCACGCCTCTGCAGCTCATCCCTGCCCTGCTCACCTGCCATCACTCAGTACCTGCTGCTGCAGAGACCGGAGAGGATCGTGCCGCCACAGCTGCAATCACTATCATTGAGCCTGCTCTCTGTCAGTCACCTGAGTTGCGCTCACACTGTAGGAGGGCACTGACCACCAATGGGCAGCACCTTCATTGAACGTTTGCCCCCTGGTGGTCAGTGCATGTCATAGCAACTGTTCAAATGGTCATTTAATTTTTCGGATGTTTGCTTGCTTAGACTTTTATATAGAGAGTTATTTGACTGCTTTATTATCTCTTGCATTCCTGACACTGGCTATTTTGGGGAAATTTTACTCTGTGCTCCATTTTGGAGAGTTTCCTCAGACTTGCTGAAGTTGACCCATGTATAATCAATCTACAGTGTTAGTCTTACTCAATGTATTATGCGTTACTTTCTTAACCTCTGCAAATTCAAAATACAGACCAGTTCTACCCACTCGTGTCTGTGAGATCAAAGCCCTTGTGTGTTTCTTCCAACAGGGAGGGAGGACTGAGTGCTGTGATGGGAGGTCCTGAGATGATGCTGGTCGGGGTGGCCCTGTTGGGTCGGGGACAGGGAAAGGAGGGGCAGGTCAGCCTATAAGAGGGCCTGTAGAGGCCTGAGGTCAGCATACAGGGGGGTCTTTCTTGGTGGGAATATTTTCCAAACCCAGGACAAGGAGAGTCCTGAGGGTGGTCTCCTTGCAGAGAAAGAGTCACAGAAAATAAAAGACTTGGTGAAGGAGAGCCCTTACTCTCTGCCACCATGTCACCTGAAAACACAGTGCCCTTCCCCGCTGTTGTCTGCAGTGAGAACAGGAGAGGAAAGAGCATTCCCTGGAGGCAACTGAGAGCTTGAGAGGAAATCCCTGGGCCCTACAGAAAGGACCTTCCCTCTCCCTCCTCTGCCCCTGCTCCTGGGGCTGCTCTCTGTGCTGTGGGCCCTGCGCACCCCCTGGTGTCCTGAGAGCTGCCTGCAGCCCAGCCCTGCTGCCTCCTCAGGGAGGTTAGTGTCTGGGCTCACACTGACTTCCCCTCACTGTGTCTCTCACACAGTAATACAGGGCTGTGTCCTCGGCTCTCAGGTTGCTCATTTGCAGGTACAGCGAGTTCTTGGCATTGTCTCTGGAGATGGTGAAGCGGCCCTTCACAGAGTCGGCGTAGTATGTGGTACTACCATCATAACTAATGTATGCGACCCACTCCAGCCCCTTTCCTGGAGCCTGGCGGACCCAGTGCATGGCATAGCTGCTGAAGGTGAATCCAGAGGCTGCACAGGAGAGTCTCAGAGACCCCCCAGGCCGCACCACGCCTCCAGCAGACTCCACCAGCTGCACCTCACTCTGGACACCTGCAAACACAGAGACACAGGGGACTTAGAATCACATGGAAGCACAAACAGGCACAGGCACAGGTCTCAGCTCCCCACTCCTGACAATGACCTTGAGAAATGATCAGGAGGAGAAAGCAGCTTGGCACCAAGTCCATGGTGGAGCCACTGGGGTCCTGCCTCAGGAGCTTGGGTGCTTTGTGTCTCCGCAACATGCTGGGCAAGGGCCCCCTTTTATGAGCAGGAGGAGAGCCCCATTTGCATGGAGTCTGCCTATAAGGTACAGCTGGGACCCTGGGCTGCATGCCTAACCTTGTCATCCTAGGGGCGACCTCAGATGAAAGACTCAGGATATGGGCAGAAGGGGTCCCATCCTGACCCTCCCTCCCTCCTTTCCTGAGACCCATCACCCTGACCCCATTCCTTACGGGGCAGCTTCCAGGATTGAGAATCCTCCTTCCTTGAGCTTTCTTTGAAGATCCATGGAGGCTGCACCCAGAAGCACATGGATGGGGCATCCTCTCAGTCTCCTTCACCAGCGGTGGCCATGTTGCTTTGTGGGTTTGGGAATAAGAATTTGCACTGGAAGATGCTGTTATTTTGAGACTGCATAAATCTCCTAGTTGTGTTCCCCATCACATCTTACACACACAGATGTGTCATCGGTCAGTTCATGGTCCATACTGCCGGGTCAGTACCTGAGCCAACTGAGCAGAGACGGGTTGAATCACATAGAGGCCTTCACTCCAAGGCTGCTCCTCATCCTGCTCCCCACCTCCACCCTGTCCAAAGCTCTCCATGCCTTTTCTTCTTTACCTGCCTAGTCTGGAATGATGGTTGTTCTCCATTTTAGTTGTGCATTTCACGTGGTTGTGGGAGGCAGCGAGAACATGCATTTATCTCTGCCCCCAAATTGGTTCTCACTCCTTTCCAATTTTTTAAAGTGGAGGCTGAGATGATTGCTTTAAAGATCTTTATTCTTTCTAACATAATCATTTTGCTGTACATTTCCCTCTATTCACTGCATCTCACAAAATTCATATTTTGTAATTTCATCCAGTTTTGAAATCTACATCGATGACTTCTCAGTGTTCCTTCAGCTCTTTGAGTCGTCTCTTCATTGTCTTCTGGTTATGGTTGATTTTCATGTGACCTTTGATGTTTTTATTCATCTTGTTCCTTGACTCATGGGTGGTTGTTTTTTTTTACTGACTTAGGCATTTTTTTTCTTTTTTACCAGTTTGACTTCACTGTGCCTTGATTTAATGCTGTTTATTTCCATTCTTCTTATTGCACTTTGGTGTTCTTCAATGTCTTTATTGTTTACATCAAATTCTGAACAACTATTTGCCATAATTTCTTCAAATATTTTCCTTGGTGCCCCTCTCTGCTCTCTTTGGATTCCAATTCCATGTACAAGCTAGAGGAGAGGGGCACGGGTTCATGCACGGGTGTGTCCCTCAGCTTGGCCTGTACCCTCTCACAATTAGGGACCCCTTTGGGGCCTGTGGGGATTGGGCTGAAACTGGCTGTCTGACGTTCCTGAGGGATATGATAGTGCACCAAGGGGTCAGCATGGATGCCACGCCTCTGCAGCTCATCCCCACCCTACTCACCTGCCATCACTCAGTACCTGCGCTGCAGAGATTGGAGAGGATTGTGCCACCACACCTGTGATCACCATCATTGAGCCTGCTGTCTGTCAGTCACCTGAGTTGTGCTCACACTGTGGAAGGGCACTGACCACCATGGGGCAGCAGCTTAATTGAGTGTTTGCCTCCTGGTGGTCAGTGCATGTCATAGCAATGGTTCATATGATCATTTGTGTATTCTCATATTTGGTTGCTTAGACTTTTATATGTAGCGTTATTTGACTACGTTATGGTCTCTTACATTCCCAACACTGGCTATTTTGCGGAAAATAGATTCTGTGTTCCATTTTTGAGAGTTTCCTTAGACTTGTTGAAATTCGCCTATGTTTAATCTGCAGTGTTAGTCTTACACTATGTATTATTCATTACATTCTTAACCTGTGCAAATTCAAAATACAGACGAGTTCTACCCAGTCCTGTCTGTGAGGTTAAAGCCCTTGTGTGTTTCATCCAACTGGTAGGGAGGATGGAGCGCTATGTTGGGAGGTCCTGAGATGATCCTGGTCATGGTGGCCCTGGTGGGCCTGTGAGAGGGAAAGGGGGGGTCAGGGACCTGAGGTCAGCACACAGGGGCTGTGGTTGGGCTGGGATCTCTCTTGGTGAGAACATTTCCCAATCCCAGGACGAGGAGAGCCCTGAGGATGGTCTCCTTGCAGAGAATGAGAAACAGAAAATAAAGACTTGGTGAAGGAGAGTCCCCACTCCTTGCTGCCATGTCACCTGCAAACACAGTGCCCTTCCTCCCTGTTGTCTGCAGTGAGAACATGAGAGGGAAGAGCCTTCCATGTAAGCAGTTGAGAGCTTGAGAGGAACTCGCTGGGCCCAACAGGAAGGCCCTTCCCCCACACCCTCATCTGCTCCTTCTCCTGGACCTGCCCTCTGTGCTGTGGGCCCTGAGCGCCCACTGGTTTTCTGAGAGCTCCCTACACCCCATCCCCACTGCCTCCTCAGGGAGGTTAGTGTCTGGGCTCACACTGACTTCCCCTCACTGTGTCTTGCACAGTAATACACGGCTGTGTCCTCGGCTCTCAGGCTGCTGAGCTCCATGTAGGCTGTACTCATGGACTTGTCTGCCGAAATGGAGACTCTGCCTTGGAACTTCTGTGCATAGATTGTGTATCCACTGCCAGGGTTAACCCACCCCACCCACTCAAGCCCCTGTCCTGGGACCTGTTCCACCCAGTGCATGCCGTAGCCAGTGAAGGTGTATCCAGAAGCCTTGCAGGAGACCTTCACGGAGGCCCCAGGCTTCCTCACCTCAGCCCCAGACTGCACCAGCTGCACCTGGGAGTGGACACCTGTGGGAGGAGACAGGAGTGAGTGGAACCCCTTGGACTCTCCCTGGACCCTCCTGAATCAGGATGGGATCTCCTTACCTGTTGCCATGGCTACCAGGAGGAGGGTTGTACAGCTGCAGTCCATGGTGAGGCTGAGCTGGGAGCAATTCTGTAAGGGAGGGTGTGGTTGTGGGGGATGTCCTCAGGGCACAGACTTACCCATATTTAACCTGGTCTGCCTCCTCTCTTTTGCATATTCATGGGGCAGAGGATTTCATAGCTAAAGTCTGAACCCACCTGAGAGAAAATGGTGACAGAGGCACCATGTGCAGGGGGACTCCGAGGTCCAAGTCCTAATTTTTTTTCTTTAAATCACACATTTATTGTTGAAGGTATTACTTGTGTTTCCTTTATTCCCCATTGACACCTTCTAGCCTCAGGTCTTCACCATCCTATTGTCTGTGTCCCTGGATTAAGCCTCTATGCAGAGGAGTTAGTTGGTTGACTTCTTCACACCCACCCACCTACCACCACTTCCCTGTGAGATTCCCCAGTCTGCTCCAGGCTTCCAGGTCTCTGGATACAATCTCTTCTTCCGTTTATTTTGTTCATCAGGTTCCACATATCAGTGAAATCATGTGATACTTATCTTTCTCTGACTGGCTTACTTCACTCAGCATGATACTCTCCAGGTCCCTCCATGCTGTCCCAAAGGGTCAGAGATCCTTCTCTTTCACTGCTGCATAGGATTCCGTGGCACAAATGTACCACAGCTTTTTATCCTCTCAGCTACTCATAGGCACTTGGGCTGTTTCCAGATCTCAGCTATTGCAAACTCTGCTGCTGTGAATATAGCACCCCCTGCACCCCATTGTTTCTGACAGCTTTTTTGATTGCTTTAGATAAATTCCTAAAAGTGGGGTCACTGGGTCAAATGTCATGTTCCATCTGTAATTTTTTGAGGAAACTCTGTACTGTGTTCCACAGTGGCTGCACCCGCCTGCATTCCCACCATCCACCAAATGATGGTAGCCATTCTGACAGGTGTGAGCTGGTACCTCATTGTCCTTTAATCTGCATCTCTCTGAGGGTCAGTGACTCTGTGCATTTTTCCTATATTTCTTGGCAGTCTGTATGGTCCCTTAGGAGGAGTGTGGATTTAGTTCCTTTGCCCATTCTTTAATTGGATTGTTTGTTTTCCTTTGGTTAAGTTGTATGGGTTTCCTATACATATTGGATATTAACCCTTTATCACATGTACCCTTTCCAAATATGTTCTCCCAAACTGTGAGCTACCTTTTCATTTGGTGGATGGTTTCTTTGCTGTGCAGACACGTTTTATTCTGATATTTTCCCATTTTATATTCTCCTCAGTTTCCTCTGTGCTCGGAGATGTATCTGTAAACACATTGCTATCACAGATTTTTCAGATTTGCTGCCTATGCACCCTTCTAGTATTTTTATGGTTTTTCTACTTACATTTAAATTTTTTAACCATTTTGAATTTACTCCTGTGTATGTGTATGTTAATGTATTCTATCTTTATTTTTTTATATTTTGCTTATTTATCTGTTCATTTTCCAAACAATATTTATGGAACAGACTGTTTTCACTCCATTTATGCTCTTGCCCCCTTTGACAAACAATAATTGAGTGCAATGGCTTGGATACATTGCTGGGTTCTCTGTGCTGTTCCATGGATTTATATGCCTGTTCATGTGTTAGTGCCAAGGCGTTTTGATTACCATGGGTTTGGATTATAGTTCGATATCTGGTGTTGTGATCCCACCACAAGTATCTTTTTTCTCAAGATGACTGTGGCTACATGAGAGGTCTTTTTTGGTTACATATATATTTTGGAGTATTTGTTGTAGATCGGTGATATATGCTGTTGCTATTTTAATAGGGATTACATTGAATCTGCAGAGTGCTCTGGATAATATGGACATTTTAATGATGTTAAGTATATCAATCCAATGTATAAATTTTTCACTTGTTTATGTCTTCCTCTATTTCTCTATTTAAGCTCCTGTATTTTTCTCTCTCTCTTCTAATCTTTACTGTTGAAGTATTACATAGGTTCCCCTCTTCTCCCAATTATCCTCTTTCCGCTCACTTTCATTCCCTCCCCAGCCCTCACCACCCCATTGCTGTGTCCCTGGATAAGACATACAGGCAAACACTCTCCCTGCCTTCCCTCTGAGATTCCAGGGTCTGTTCATGCTTCTGTGTGTCTGGGTCTATTTTGTTCATCGGTTGAATTGGTCCATTAGCAATGCAGACTGGGCAACCATTATAGTAAACAATATGGAGGGCCATCAAAAATTAAAAATGGGACAAAACTGGTTTGGCTCAGTGGATAGAGCATTGGCCTGCAGACTAAGGGGTTTGATTCTGGAAAAGGTCACATACATTGGTTTCAGGCACATCTCCCATAGGGGGTGTGCAGGAGGTGGCTGATCAATGTCTCTCTCTCGTCAATGTTTCTCACTTTCTATCCCTTTCCCTTCTTCTCTGTGAAAATTCAATAAAATATATTTCAAAAAAAAATGGGTCACCAATTTGACCCAGTAATCGCACTTCTTAGAATGCATCCTGGAAAGAGCCTAAATGCCCATTAGCAGGTGATTAGATAACTGTGGTACATCTACACCATGGAATATCATGCAGTCACAAAAAAGAGCAGTTAACATAAAAACATTTAGACCTGTAAAGAATTTTGTGAGTTTCTTTGAGCCAAACAGTGGAGATATCCCGGGAAGCAGAACCTCGACGACCTGAGATAATGCTCCGGAGAATGGCGGGTTAAATCTCTTATTATACATTGCAATCAAAGGAGGGACATAGGTGGGCTACATGACATTCATCGGTGATAGATTAAGGAGGTGGAGACAGCAAAGCGGGGAGACCTCTGGGATAGGGAAAAAGTGAAATGATGGACAGGTGCTTTTGTTACAGAGATGGATGCAGGATGCTTTTACATAATTAACAGCTGAAGATGAACTTGATAACCATCACAATGAGGGATTGTCCTGGTGCATTCATTGTGCCCTGAGGGGTTGGGAAGAAAAGAAAAGTGACAAGTTACCCAATCATTTCACCAATCTGTTATCTTAGAGGCAAAAGACAAATGGGCTCAGTAAAGATCTAAGTTGATGTTTGTAGGGAAAATACTGGCCTAGGCCATGACTGCCCACCTTAACCTGTTTGTAGTTAAATATTTAATTTCCAGACCATCTTTTGTGGCTGTTAGGTCTCTGTGAGCTTGTACAACCGCCATGCGGGCCTCCCCTGAGCTTGTCAGGTTAACATGTGGCCCCTTTTCTCTGTAGCACAGAGCCCCGTTTTTTATCGCAAACACAATCCCCAATACTAGACCTGGGAAAGGGCTTTCTGTGACCTGAGCCTCGGAGCAAAACTATTTTAAGATGGAGCAGGAAATGGTGTCTTTGCTCAACTCTCCACCTGCTCCTGATCTGGGTCCTGAGCGCCCCCTGGTGTCCTGAGAGCCCCCTGCAGCCCAGCCCTGCTGCCTCCTCAGGGAGGTTAGTGTCTGGGCTCACACTGACTTCCCCTCACTGTGTGTCTCGCACAGTAATACACGGCCGTGTCCTCGGCTCTCAGGCTGCTCATTTGCAGGAACAGCGAGTTCTTGGCGTTGTCTCTGGAGATGGTGAACCGGCCCTTCACAGAGTTGGCATAGTGTATGTAACTTGTACCACCACTACTAATGTACAGGTATGCGACCCACTCCAGCCCCTTCCCTGAAGCCTGGCGGACCCAGTTCATGCCATAGTCACTGAAGGTGAATCCAGAGGCCGCACAGGAGAGTCTCAGAGACCCCCCAGGCTGCACCGCACCTCCCCCAGACTCCACCAGCTGCACCTCACACTGGACACCTGCAAACACAGAGACACAGGGGACTGAGAATCACATGGAAGCACAAACAGGCACAGGCACAGGGCTCGGCGCTCCCCACTCCTGACAATGACCTTGAGAAATGATCAGGAGGAGAACGCAGCTTGGCATCAAGTCCATGGTGGATCCGCTGGGGTCCTGTCTCAGATGCTTGGGTGCTGGGTGTCTCCACAACATGCCGGGCAAGGGCCCCCTTTTATGAGCAGG